>CAJHQP010001571.1:0-110564 GCA_905132765.1 Moricandia arvensis
ATTAATCACCTTTCAAGGTTGTTTACGGTGTCAGTCCTTTGCGCCCTTTGGCTATATCGTCTCTTCCTCAGCCAGACGAGTTTTCATGGCAGAGCTTTGGAACTTGTTGGTGAACTATTCATGCTCGTGCTCGGACCAACTTGGAAGATTCTTCAGTTAAATACAAAGAGTCGGCAGATAAGCATCGCCGTGAGTACATTTCAGGTGGGTGATTGTGTGTGGGCAGTTTTAACAAAAGAACACTTTCAAACCGGCCAATACAACAAGCTCAAGCCAAGGAAAATTGGACATGTGGAGATTATTGAGAAGGTTAATGCAAATACGTATAGTCTGCTGCTTCCTCCAAACGTTCATATTGCTAATGTTTTCAATGCCAATCACCTTTTTCAATTTGAACCAGATGATACACTTCTCACCGGGTTCGTGGACAAATCTCTCATATGGGGAGGGACCTGATGTAGTGTCTTCTTCTATTATGCTTGAGTTTTCGACTTGCCTTTTATTTTATCGTGAGTATTTAGATTTATAGTTTCTTTTGTGATAAAGACTAAGACTTAAGGGTATAAGATTAGATTCTAATCTTTAGGGACTTAGGACTTTCATCTTATTATATACAGGGAAGCTCTTGATTTGTGAGAAAACACTTTTGATTTAATTTATAAAATACTTTGAGCATTTACATAAAACTCTTGAATTCTTATTTCTGGGCATTTTTAAGAATTCCATAGGTTTAAGAAGGATAAGATTAATGGGTATTCTCTGACGAGAAATACACTAAGATAGATATAAAAAAAGCTTTTGTCACCAAATTAGCTTTCGAGGAAAAAAATGACCAAAATAGACTTTATTAAAGGGTGCAAATATACATTTATACCCCTTGGGTTAACTAATCTAGACTTAAGGTTTAGAGTTATGAGGTAGAATTTTGGAGATGAGGTTTAATTTTTTTTAAAAAATATATATATACATTAAAATTTTCAAAATTTAAAAAGGTTTATTTTAGTCATATCTTTCCTTGAAATTAATTTTTGTGACAAAAACCTTTAAAAATGTCTATTTGAAAATTTCCCCTTCTCAGAATTTAACGTTATCTTGCGTTATCGTTACTTTCGCTCCGTCATTTAGCTAAGACGTTCATTCCATAGAAATTTTTATTTTGTTAGTTGTTCTATTCCGATCTGTAAAGCTGGGTAATCGGGGTCTCAATCGAGCTTCGGTTCTGATTCCTCGGATTGCAGAATGGAGCTCGAAACTTGCGAGATTTACATTCGTCTTCATAGAAGCATTTTTTTGTTCACAAAACCAGAATTTTTTTTCTTACGTAAAATCAAAGTTTTTGTTTTGAATAGGGCTCCTAAAAACTCAGATCCAGCTTGCAAGTGCAATTTACTATAACAAAGTAAGATTGTTTTCAATAGCACAATCTCTAAGACATTGTCCACAGAAATGAATTTTTTATATCTTATTCTTGTCCTAGATTTGTTATGATTTTCTATTGAAATATATTGTGAATGGATATCAAGACATTAGAACAGTGTTGATTTTCTAAAAGTCAACTGGGTGTTTATTTGAGGAAGAATAATTTCATAAGTTGCTATTAATAGATCTGCTTAACTTTGTATTAATTTTTATTAATTTTTACATCTATTAAATTTATTCATTTTACATCTATTAAATTTATTCATTTTACATCTATTAAATTTTATTCATATCAATATAAGCACCTATTCATCAATTGTAGTATATTGCTATTTAGTTTGGTTTATAAACAAAAAAAATGATCGAAATCGAAATTGCCTAATTCAAATTAACAGAACGAAATTTCGGTCTCTTATCCACACAAGAATAAAACCATCTAAAACCTCCAATCGATTATTTAGGTGTAAAAAAGTCAGTAAAAAAACATGCATGCGTCCAATAATAGTTAAATGATAATGATAAATCCGTTCAAAATGAGTTTTCAGTTATTTTGTTTACTAGATAAATACTCCATCTGTTTCAGTTTATTTAATGTTTAAAAAATTTGTTTATTGCAAAATCAGTTATGTTCATTGCAAAATCAGTTATGATTTCATTATTAAAATGCATTTTCTCAAAAAACAAACTTATAATTTCTGGTGAAAATTTAATGTTTTTTTTGCAAAAATGTTAAGATATTATTACTAATTTTCAGTTTGTGACAGAAATACAAAGAAAACAAGTAGCGGATGAAACGAAATACACCTAAACATAAACTCTTCCTAGAATATATTGGGGCCGACCCAACAAGTAGAACAACTGACCACGGAAAGCTGTGAAAATTTGATGTTGTTTGAAATATGCGACTAATTATAAAATATTAATTTTTTATGTATTGAATTAGTTTTTTTTAAATGATGTTTTTATGTAATCAAGATAAATTGTATAAAAATTACATTTTTTAATTTATGGGTATTAATTTTAAACACCAAGTAAAGTTAAATGAAATCTCAATATCATGTTCTTAATTATGATGTCTAATGTCATCTAATACTTTTAAATGAAATCTTACAATAAAGGAGCATCTACTTTTAATTAACAAGGAAATCTTCACTTATATTAGACTCTCTATTAGATTAGTTCATAAACTTTGTTATATTATAGTACCCTGGAGAATTTGACCACGACGGTTTGAGTGATCAAAAGTACTTGAAAATTTTGATGTATTAAATAAAAGTTGCCATATATAGTCGTTGTTAGCACTTAGAAGAAACTTGTACATATTATATTTTTCTTCCCTACGTGAAAATGGAACAAAGTGGATACATGTTGTATGTGCATGTACATAATGGGCGGCATGTGTATGTATATGTATAACCATCATATATATTTTATTTATTCAAGAAAAACATATGTACATATTACGAAAAGGGATCTACGGGGAGAGAGTAGATGACAAGGGAAAAAAGGTAAGGCATGTGAGAAGAGGCCATGTTTTGCGGCAATATCACGAGGGGTCACACTGTGCGGCTTTATAATATCGATGTCTATGTGCCGATATCTTGGCTTCTCCTACTTGATTTCTAGCTTCTATAGCACCTTCTCCGAGTATCTTTTACCACTTAGCACGCAAACATTACCAACAGTTGTAGGCATTAATCATTATCTTCCATTGTATTATTGGACAGAAAACTATCGTTGATAAATACGTTTGACATTTTTTTATAGAGAATACATATACACATTCTCTAAAAACAAATTAAGTTGTATCTATATATATATATACAGATACACATATATATATATATATATATATCTCATCTCTCATCTCGAATATTTTACACCAATACTAGTGGTAGTCAAATTAAATAACCATTTACGTTTAATTTTCTCAAAAGAATTGGAATTAAAATCATATTTAGTTAATTCTATCAATTTCAATTATATGAGGGAGTGAGAACTTATGTACATTATTACAGTTTAATCATACAATACGTGTTATCCATCTTTTTCTGCTAAAGATATTCTCCATCTTTTTATAAGAAACAAAATTATATACTATTAAATCAAGTGATTCTATCAAATGCCGTACATCTATCCTCTTCACACAAATAGGCTGTGATGAATGGTTATTTTAGAGTAATATTTTACTCCACATTTAAAATTACTCCAAGTTCATCTAGAATTTTGTCAATCAGGTAGAATGTTGTAAATATGCTAGTTACTCTAGATACTGTAGAGATAAAGAAAAAAACACTCTATCACTTACTCCACTTTTCTTACTCTTTCTACTATTTCACATTTTCAAATTTCATTTGTTTTTCACATTTACTCCAATTTACTCTCTCGTTTTTTTTTTTTAATTTACTCTCTTGTTTACCAACCAGTCTCTTAAAAGTAATGTTAGCTTTGTTTGCAAATAGAAAATATCTCATAAAGTAGAATGAAATAGGACAAGGGTTTTTTTGTTTAACGACCCATACAATTAGACCAAATTCTAGTAAGACGAGAAATTATTATGAGGAACATTTCATCTGAATGTGTCTGATTTATAGAAAAGTAATATGCCGATGAGCTTAGCCTTTTTTGCTATTGAGTTTGTACGAACATTTCTACTTTTGTAGATATAGAACAAAACTCATGCTATCAAACTTCTTTTGCGAGCTCCAAAACATATTAATGTATGAAGCGAACGGTAGCTAGCCCACTCAGTTCGTAATCATGTCCATCAAATTTGAGTAACATGTTTCAAATCGGATAGAGTGAATTTGCATATCTCTCATATATGATGCAACTCATAGTAATTTTCCACTAAATGGATTTATCACTATCATTTTATATAGTAATCCGTTCAGTGGAACATACTAAAAACGTTTGTCCACCTATATTTTGGTATTTTTAAAACATATAAAGTAATGGTAGATTATGAATTATGAGTAACTCACCCGAAATTTTTTTAGAGAATACATCATCAAAAATAATGGATAGAAGTTTGAAACTAAAAATAAAAGAGAAGCTTAGAAGGGATCTTCAAATGAGAACCCCTGAAGACTTCATAAGAAATTCTGATTACACTGTGTATTGTCATTAGTTTAATTTCCTAAAAATACTCCACAATTAATTGTTTATAAAAATTATATTTATATAAATATCATTTTATTTTTGAAAAACTGTTTTGGGTACTATACTAATGGAAGTGCTCTAATACTTTCTTGGATAACTAATACTTCTAGAGTATTAACTATCTCAGCATTAGTCCTAAAAACATGGAAAAGAGAGAAAGACAAGGAGAACGGTGGCCAACTCCACTACTACGTTGCTAATACTAATGATACGATTATAAGAATCCATTCTATATAATCAAGAATCATATATGTTTGTAGTGGATGTCACCTACTCCAATAGAATAAACTAATTTGTTTTATTAAGACGAGAGTAAATTGCCATATGCCACTACATCAAAATCTAAATCTGGATCTGTGTCTATGTTTTGTATGGTTGGATGCTAGTAGAACTATGAAATATTATGTCATTGTGAATATTAAATAGAGTTGGTGCATTGTGTATGTATGGATCAGTTATATCTAACAGTTTGTTCCCACTGAAACACTTTGTTTTCTCGGATCCCTTCTAACCAAAAACATAAGCAAAACAACAAAGACTCTCTCTATCTCTCTTTATCGTATACTCTATATATTATCGACAGTGTAATCTAATTTCCACTGCCTTTCAATATTCTCTCTTTCATGGCTCCTCTTCCTTTCATACCGAGCCAAACCCAATCGCAATCGCAAACGCGTTTATCTTCTTCAGACCCAAAGAAGAAGAAGAGTAGAAAGAAGCAAACCCCTCTCCCTCATACCCAAACGCAAATGCAAACGCTGAAGCAGAAGACAGTACAATCATCATCTTCATCATGGAGCCAGATAAAGAACCTTTTGAGTTGCAAGCAAATCGAAGGGCCACGAGTGCACGAACCATCAAAGATTACGTCATCATCTTGTGGCTCCTCTCTATGTAAGTTTAGTGATGTTATTTACGGTAACGCACGTGTGATCCACCGCTCTGACCACTCCCCGGAGAGTAGCAATCTGGGTCAGGATGCCGGGTTGTTGACCCGAAAACCCATCACCCGTGGATCTTCTTCAACGGTTAGATCCAATGGTTGTGGAGCTTACACGTCATATTCATCTACCAAAGCCATGCATTTCAGAAAACTCTCTGGTTGCTATGAATGCCACATGATTGTTGATCCAAGCAGGTTCAATATTCTTACACCTCGGTTCTGTATAATTCTTATTCTTGTTTTCTTAATATCATAGTTACAAAAAGATTAATAGAGAGAGAAAGATAAATTAATTAATGATTGGTTATATAACTTATGATATGTAGGTATCCAGTATCACCAAGAATATGTGCATGTCCACAATGTGGTGAGGTGTTCCCTAAGCTTGAAACTCTGGAGCATCATCAAGCAGTTCGTCATGCCGGTATATATATTCTCCATTTTACTTATCTTCTTTTTTTTAACCATATCTATCTTTTAAAAACGATTACATCTGGTACCATGTGAGCACTCATAAACATTGTGAATCAGACATATATAAAGTTAGGTTATACTCAAACTTCTTACTGTTTTTGTTATTTTTAATATGGTCGTTTGGAATTTTCTTTTCGTTAGTTTCGAAAAGAGAAAAATACTGGTTCGGTCTGTCTTTTATTTTGTTTTTCTCGTAATTGGGGCCATAAATCTTGCATGTCATGTCGTTATTTTTGGTTATGTACAGCAAAAGTGTATATATTATAAATACATTTATTGTAAGGCAAATCTTTTAAATAAACATTTTCAAAGTTTTTATCACAAAAATAGATCATAAAAAAAATAATCAAAATAATTTTTTTTATTTTAAAAATTTAATATTTCTTTATTTTTTATTTTAAATTTCACTAACGAAACATCACTTTATAGTTTTAAACTCTAAGTTCAGATTAGTTAACCTAAAAATGTAAATGTATTTTTACACCATTTAATAAAATATTTTTGATCAATTTTTTCTTTAAAATTTAATTTGGTGACAATTTTTTTTAACAAAAAATCTATGTTAGAATATTCCTCTTCATTGTACTACGACTAGAATAATTTATGTCTTAATCACGTATTAAGCGACAAACAACATCGGCTCTGATTGGTGACATGTATTACTAAGTTCGAGTTGCAGTAGATATTATAATTCGATGTAACTTGCAGTAAAAATTATGTGGTAAAAACTGTAAATTTATGCGGTAAATTTGCAGTAAAAATAAAAGTTATAGTTTTACTAAAAATGATGATTGGTAACAATTTTGATGTATCAGTTGCAGTATAGTTTTTAATAAAATAGTAAAAGATATAAATATATAAATAATGAATATTTATTTAAACAAAAAACATTAGCTTATTTAAAAAATAAATCAATAATAATAAATTTATTTTAATATATATAAAATAAACTATAATTAAAAAATAAGTTTACAAAAAAAAACTACTAACGTAAACTTGTTTTTTTACCATTACCATTTTTATGTTTTAAGTTTTATAAAGATATTGCTAAATTTATGGATTTAAAATGATAATTATTATTTTGTAAATTCATAAACCATAATTATTATTTCTAATATGTATAAAATAAACTGTGATAAAATAATAATTTGCAATATGTATTGTTTTCTAGAGTTAATAACTTTATTTATTCCAAAGGCAATAATAAAATAAATGAATCAAAACTAAACAATAACAAAAGAATTTTTACATGAAAATGCCGATGGTAATAAAAGATATTGCTAAACTTTTGTTTAAACTGTAAATAAAATTTTGAAATTTATTTTAAAAAACTACTAACGTAACTTAACTATTGACACTACTATTTGATTTTCTTTTGTTTTCAATTTCATAAAGATATTGCTAAAATTGTGGGTTTAAAACCACAAATAATATTTTTGAATTTTTTTAACAAAAATACCTACTAACGTAATTTTAATTATGGACACAAGTATTTGAACTTTAGCAAAAAAAAAACAGACTAGTATTTGACATTTTTTAGTTTCATATATTGTTAAATTTATGGATACAAAACCATAAATGAAATTTTGATATTTCAAAGAGTTAATATTTTCACGTATCTAGTTTCTAGGTAATAGTGGCATACTTTTTGTCAACTGCTTTTTAAACAGGATAATTAACATCCTAACTCAACTCTTAAAACATAGATTTTTCTTTGATGTTGCATTAAGTTTTGAGTTATCAAATTAACAAAGGCTGTAACTCAAAAATGTAACTCAAAAATAACACACACTAACTCAACGTAAAATCAGAAAAATGAAGTTTAATACATGATTGGTAACATTTTTGAGTTATCAATGATGTAAACCATTAACTCAAACAACATCAATGATACCACATGTTACCAATCAAAGCCATCGTTATCATCATTAGTTTACCAATTATCTGGTTATTAGTATTATTATTATTATGATGATGAATTTTAGCGTACTATTTCCATTAAAAGGGACATAAATGTTATCGTGTTTCTTTATCAAAATCTTCTTTTTTATTATTATCAAAATCTTTTAGAATATGGAAAGATGGACTACTTAATTTTATAGTATAAAAACATTTTATAACGATTTTCTATATAAATATTTTGTAACGATCTATAAAACTTGGACTCCTTCCACTTGAGGTAGATTTAAGAATAGCCATCTGTATAGCAACAAAAGAATATGCAAAAGATCTTTTTGTAATGTGTTAAACTTTTGACAAATAGTATCGGAGTTGGGTCCAGAGGATTCAGGACGAAACATAGTGGACATCATCTTCAAATCTAGCTGGCTACGTAATGACAGTCCCATCTACAAGATCGAACGGATATTAAAAGTCCACAACACTCAGCGCACGATCCAACGGTTTGAAGATTGTCGTGACGCAGTCAAATCCCATGCACATGCATCCACCAGAAAAGAGCCTCGTTCAGCCGCCGACGGCAACGAGCTCCTCCGTTTCCACTGCACCACCGTTTCTTGCTCCCTCGGCTCCCGCGGTTCGACCTCTCTATGCTCCAACTTCCCTGGCTGCCGTGTCTGCACCATTATCCGCCACGGGTTCCACTCCAAAACGGTGCGTTTAGGCGGTGGGGCCAGTGAGATAAAGGGAGTGAGGACCACGGCGAGCAGTGGAAGAGCACACGATGCATCGAGGTGCTTTGACCAGAGGAGAGCGATGCTTGTTTGTCGTGTGATCGCTGGAAGAGTGAGGCGCGTGGAGAGCGATGCACCGGAAGATGAAAATGGTTCTGGCTCGTATGATTCTGTTGCGGGGCCCGCTGGGGTCTACACAAACCTCGATGACTTGGTTGTGTTTAATCCCAAAGCTATACTTCCTTGCTTTGTAGTAATCTACAAAGTTTCCGAGCCTTAAAAAAGAAAATTGCACTTTGGAATGATTTGATTTGTAAGTTTTAGTGGAATTTGTGAAGCAACGAATTGTAATACTCCCTTGATAAGTGCAATATTTTGATTAAACATTTTTTAACAAAATCTATTACAAAATTAATATTTTTAATTTTCTTTGATAAGTAAAGTTTAAACATTTTAACTTTAGAGTATTTTAAAACTATGTAATATTATTTGTATTTATATTAAATATGAAATTTATATATTACTTAACTTTATTTTAAATTATTTCAACATATTTGTTATAAATATTTAATAAAATCTCTGTAATCCGTTTGATTGATTGTGTGCTATATATTTATTTGTTATATTTTAAATTATAAAGTTTGTTTAAAGTCAATTTATTGACTCTAACATTTTGTTTGTATAAATTTTATTTGATTTCAACATAAACTAAGCATAATCTCACATTAATAATTATATGCTCGTAAGAATTAAAATAATCTAATAAAAAGCTTTATTAAGTTTAAATGAATGTACTTTTTTTATTCATGAAAATATAAATAAAATATTTTATTAATTTAATTAATTTTATATTAAATGAAATTATTTTAAATTTCATTTAGTTATACTAATTTTTTTATTTGTTTTATAAACGAATTGAGTGTTTTAATCAAATCCTTGAAAATGAGGTAAATAAAAAGTTATTAAATTGTACGACATATTTGTTTTTATTGTTCAAAATTAATTATTGGGGAAAATCCCATTAAAAACCTTCAAAGCGGTCATGACTTCCACTTTAAACTTTCAAACATTAAATTTTCATAATAAACCTTCAAACTAATAACACTCTTAACAAAAACAATAAAAATGGCTTAAGTGTTTCTTTATTATTATGGTGGAAAAAATTATAAACACAGATTAACTCAGTTTGTTTTACTTAAACATATACTTTATTAAATTTTTCTTTTTAATAAACCAAATTTTCTTTCATTGTCTCCACTTCGCTGCAGTGTAAATGACTAATTTGAAAGTTTTTAATGGAATTTTCTCTTAATTATTGTGTTGTTTGGAAGCACATTTAGTAGTAGTATAACGGAGAGAGTATTAATTAAGTTGGATGAATTTAAGTATATAGTTGAAGAATATATTTAATTTAAAAACTTACACAAAAGTTAGGTCCATAAAGATAGTTTTATTTTAATAAGAGAGAAACATTATTTTAGATTTTTTTTAATCTTTGTGTATCAAGGCAAAACATCATATATTATGAAATGGATGGAGTATTTAAGAGGAAATTAACATATTAATTGTGTAAAATTGTGGTGGTGTGGCCTAGTCAAGACTCAAGAGCAAAGGACTAGTGTCTCATTATCTTCTTTTTCTTTTTTTTTTCCCTTTTTTTCTTTATTGTTTTCACTTAACATTTAAATATATATTACTTGTTTCTACAAAAAAAGAATATAAGAGTTAAAATTTTGGTAACTAGAAAAAAAATGAGAAAATTTAGACCAATTCTTAAAGACGGTAAATGTTTGCCACTTAAAAGTCATGTAACCAAAAGAAAAAATAAAATGATGATTGTAGATGATATGCCTTGTTTCCACATGTCAAGTCTTCTAGCATTTGAACCACAACGCTTGACCAAGCCACGTTGGAGGATACGTATATAACATTTTCACCGTGCTTTTTTTATGCTTGATTGATCAAACACATAAGAGTAAAGGGTGGCTTTATGTTTTTTTTTTGGTAACTCTGGTATCTGGGCAGCCACATTCCCAACTATTTCCCCCCGAAAGGGGGTCCAGGGCATCAACGGAAAGGATGTTAAATCCGTTGTGGCCATCGCGAGTCGAACCCGGGACCGTATTGGAGCCTTTGGCTTCCTCAAGAGTAAAGGGTGGCTTTATGTTTGCCACAGAAAGAGCTGATAGCAAACTTAAAACAAATGATAAAGTAATGTTCATAAAGCTTATTGAGACAATATAAAATAGTTCATAGAAAATTTTATTATGCAAGAACTAGAAAGGAAGAAAAAGTGTTTAAGTTGTCACCAAAATAAAGATAATATTTGATTAATATTCATAAAATGTGAAAGAGAAGCTGCTAGATGCACAGTCAAAGTCACCAACATTAAACATCAAATAACATATATATAGTCTTAAGAAACCTAGTTTCATGGTTACCAAACACTTCATATTGGATCATAAGATGGGCTTTGCTGTGGACTTTAATACTCCCTCACAAACTTAGCTGCGGGTGAACACAAAATTGCTGAGTTTGAATGCACAATCTGATTACTTTAGCAGCATCAAGATCATAAGTTAGATGTACTTGAAGAAGACTTGTTGGTGATGAAATTTGTAGCAAGTCTTGGACAGGTATTGAAGGTAGAATAGAGCTGATAAGAACAAAATATCACTTCTTCATCAAAGCCATATGCAGTTTGATGTTGCCGATACTTGTAGAGTTTATGAACTCTCTCAAAGGTATGTCCGGCCATAACTTGGTATGCACTTGTAAAGCTAGTGCAACTCTCTCAGAGGTATCTTTTGCACTTGTAGAATTATCATTACTTCTCAGAGGTGCTTCTTACCACTCCTTTTGGGTAGATACTTGTAGAGTTTCCAAACTCTCTCAGAGGTACTCCCTATTTGAAAATGAAAATAAAAAATCACACATTGTCTTCATGCTTTAGGTGACCATAATGTAACTATGTCTTAGCTTTCAGTCAAACACCATGCTCCTTCTTTTGCTTACTACACACTAGCCTTCAACATAAGCACTCTTCTAACGGTTTGCAGCCACATCTTGCTTTATTGTCTTCTTCTTAACCCAACTATAGTCTCATTAAACCACAATCTCAATGATTCTTCAGCAAAAATAAAAATTTCTTTAGCATTTCATCAAGCATCTGGTGTGCATCCATCAAACCAAGAACTTCCAGCCATAAATCCCATCATTATCAAACTAAATCAGCTTCTCAATTCCAGACTTAGTCTAAACTAAAAATCTAAAACAGCCAGCAACTTAACCCAAAACACAAATTTCCTGACTAAGTCTTTATTCTTCTCGGTCCATTCTAAAATCATGTAGACAGATTTAGAAGTTCATTGTTGTTGAGAAGCTTCGTCTGGTTTTGTTTTGTCGTTGAAGAGAAACGAAACCTTCTTTTTGTTCTTCAGACACTGCACTTGGACTTTGAACCATAAAAAAGCAGAGCATTGGGCTTTTGTTCCCTTGTTTCAGACAAAGTTTTTCTTTGTTGTTTGAAGATATTTTTTTTTCTTGAAGCTTCAGGGAGACCAGACAACGACAAAGAAAGTGGGTAGTTGAAAGTTGGTGACTTCGAAATCTGAAAGCTTTAACTTTGATAGCGTAAACAGAAGCTCTAAAAGAAAAGATATATGGCCCATGAACCGACTGAAGCTCTGATATCATGATAGCAAACTTAAAACAGAGATAAATTAATGCTCATAGAGCTTATTGAGACAATATGAAGTAGCTCAAAGATAGCTTTATTATGCAAGAACTAAAAAGGAAAAAGAAGTGTTTAAGCTGTCACCAAGATAAAGATGATATATGATTAGTATTCATAAAATGTGAAAGAGAGGCTGTTAGATGCGCATCCAAAGTTACCAACATTAAACATCAAATGACATATATATAGTCCTAAGAAACCTAGTTCTATGGTTACTAAACACTTCTTATTGGATCATAAGGTAGACTTTGCTGTGGACTTTAATAAGAGCAAAGTTGCAGAAAAATGGAAATGTGTTTGATAAAAACAAGACGGAGAGGAGTAATGTTTACATGTCGACTTTATATTGTAGTGGTTAACTAGTTTTCTGATACCTTTACTTAGAGCATCAACAGAAATAAAAACATATTCCATTGTATCTCACAACTACAATATTGATATAGTAATTAAAACTATAATAAAAAAGATTTGACCAATAAAAAAAATAACAAATGTAAAAGTAGTTTTTAGAGCATCCGCAACAACACATTTTTTAGAAATGTCTCTGAATAAAAAAATAATAAAAAAATGAAACAGTAAGAAAGAGACTAAGAAACATATGAGGGACGTACCTTTATAGAGATACTCTTATTGGAAGTCAAGAGACTCTTTATTAACGTATTTTTTTTTCCACTAGACAAATTTCATTTTGTTACTAATAACTTTAATTATATACTAATAGAATTCCAAGAAATTAGTATAATATTCTTAAGAAATCATTTTGAGAGACTTTCTGCTAATGATACTCTTATAAATGTGCCAGAGTCCATTCACAGAACGACGTTTCTCCCTAATTTATTCTCTCTTTTGTATTTTTAACCTTTATTTGGTTAATTTATTATTAAGAAACTTTTAAATTTGTTAGCGATGCGGATGACCTTATCTCCTCGTTGCAACCACCACTAAAATTACTTTGATAAACTTTGCTTATCCTTGACTCCTTTATTGATTTTAGTAATGTGAATATAAAAATATCATTAAAGCTTGGTGACAATTACACTCACATGGTAAACGATCATCACTGATCTTATGGCGGTTGAATCTAAACTCATATCGTATATTCGTTTACAACATCTAAGCATAAATTTTACTTTTCAGCTGGGCTCTTTCTTATACTCTTCTTTTTGTTTTATGAGTTGATTTAACATTTAGTAACAACAAAGCATTTCAATTAGTTTGATTCTCTACTTTATTTATTTATACTTAATCAGATTAATTTTTTTTCTTCTCAAGTCAGTATAGTGACAATCAATGTCAATCAATAATTTTTTATTTGAAAAGAAGTTTTTCTTCAAACTTATACTTTGAAAACTGATATGTAAACTCCATTGATAGTAGCTAAATGTTCTCGACTTCATCAAATTCTGAACGATATAATAGGAACAAAGAACTCGAAGGTAATCCATTCTTCTAAGAATTCAAAAGATATAATTGGCAGCCTATGACCACGTAGGACTGTCGCTAAACCTTCTTGAAACTCAGACAAAGAAGAAACGTTAGTTCATTTCATGTAGGACTTTCTGTAACGCATATGTATTTAAGAATCTATCTTTATAGTTTATTCTCACATCCGTGATTTCAGTTACCTTTTTGTTTATATTTGAGTATCCATGATTTGTAAATATTTCTCATTTCTTCTTTTGTTGGATCTGAATTTGTAGCTTATGACTCATGATGTGTAACAATAAATTGACTTTTCTTTCTTTAAGCAGATCACAATTCGCCACTTGTATCATCCAATGTATGTTAAATGTTCTCTTTCCTTCAGTTTATAATATTTTTATTGAGATCACATCTACTTGTTGCTGGAAACAACCACATCAATACCTTAAACCTCCACAAGCAAATAAATATTATCTTGTATGCCCTCGCCTTTGAAAACAATTTTTCCCTCAAACTTGAGATAATGAAAATGATGAAATAGTTTCCATTAACAGACTCTTATGATTGTAAATTTAGTCTTTTGCCTGTGATTTTTGTTGGATCAACCGATCGATATACTCCAACTTATTTCAAATTTACTATATCACTTCCATGGATCATAATTCATAAGATAATCATGACATCTATCAGATTAATTCTGAACCTAATCTTCCAGGATCATCATCTGAACTTCAACAACAACCACATTTCCTTCATCTCTTTCTGGCTTATGATAGGCGTTAACGAATTGATACTATTGATGTACTTATCAGCTTTACCCTCAAATCAAGTAGACCTTTGTAATTTTTCCAAATTGGCGAGTCCCCTCTGAGAAAACTCTTGCTCCATCTAAGAGATCCAATGCCTCAAATTACAATAGAAAACATTGGAAACTAAATGATTTTCATGATTGCACGTAATTCATCCAATTTCGTCATCATTGTGTTTGATTTACTCGAGTTTCACTGCACCAATTATAAATTTCTTATCATCAACTCCTTTATTGAATTCAATAACCTGAATACAAAACTAGCTTTGAATCTTGACGACCATTACATTCTCATGGTAAGTGCAATCATCATCACCATCTCATGGCGATCGGTTTAGACTCATATCTTATATTCAATCACAACTTCTTATACTATTTTTCCTCCTTTACAAGTTGCTTTATTAGTAACAACAAAGCTTCTTATGCAGCCAAAGTCTCTAGTTTACTCCTTTTCACTTAGCCACTTCAGCTTATCTCTTGCTACCTTAGTAAAAAAACAATTGATGTCTATCACATTGATATAATTGTCAACTGCAATTGTTGTCGATGAGCAAAATGGAAAATTAAACATCTACAAAATGTATAATCAAGTGGCTTGAGTTCAGTATTCCAAATGAAAATATAGCAAATGTTTTTAATTTGTTTTATATAGTTTTACATTCAGTTAAAAAGATGGACAATGAATATTGATGAAACTTCTCTGAATTTCCAACACTCACAAGATCATGTTGAACATCTCTTAATTATCATTATAAATTCCGTTGTAAATTATCATTATGTGCATCATTTGATTGATCACATATCAATATCAATTTGTCTGATAATGTTCTTGGAGTTGCAGAAAAACCATGAACTTGTTCGTAACTGCCTCAAAGACTTATTTCAAGTAAAACCAACAATTACACTAAGAATAGAAAGAATCTTTCCAATGAATGTAATATTGTCGAAACAAGAAACTTAATAAAATATAGTTTCATAATAGTAAAAATGACAAAAACTAATCTTGTCGTTATTGGATAAGGAAAATGTTAGAATTAGTTGTAACATAAACAACATTAACCTGAATGGTATTGTAAAATGACTATAGAATAGTTTAGTGAATTAAGTAGTGAAACATATGATATCCTTTGATTTTTTTTCAAAATCAGTCATATGTGTCAATATGAAAGAATGAAACATGGTATCGTTGATAAATGTGAGAGCATGTAAATAATATCTCGTTGTGTTAATTTTAGGAGGAAAAAAATATTGGCTATTTATTTTCTATTTTATGCTAAATAGAACTGATAATGAATTAATCAACAAATTTTCTCTGCAAATAACTTAGTTTTGTTCATAGAAGATATCCATTTAACAGTGATGTTAGTACTAATATTCTGAAATTGGTAATTTGGTTAAAAATTTCAATCAAAGTTTGATTTATTATGAGATAAATTTTTTAATAACTTTGGTTGATTTAAATGGAAATAAGAGATCATTTACAAATGGTGAATCACTTGTTATGTGCAATTTAATTTACCCTTTCTCACTTTAATAAAATACCTTTATGACATGCAATCAACATTTTTAACTACACGAAAATGACACTTGAAAGATTAAATCGTACATGATAAAAGTATGTACCTTTTGTCATTGTCCCTTCTTTCCATATAAATCATACAATATATGTTAGAAGTTTCATATCATAGTTTCTTAATAAATCAAATGTTGACTAAAATTTCAGTCTACTACCCATTCCCAACATATTAGCAGTGATTCTATTATAATTTATAACCATTCCCAACATATTATCATTAATTTATAAGTAATTAGACAAATATTTTAGAATGAAACACAATAGAATTTCAACAACTTTTGAAAATTTCTTTCTCACTGGTACCAATCTTACAATATAAAAATGATTATTTGTATATAGTTAGCCATTAATAATATACAAGAAAATATCCACTATTTTTAGTGATTAATATATTTTGATTTTAATGGTAAAAATAAACTCAGTACCCAAATTAAAACACATCAAAATTTTGGAATATTTCAATCACTTTTCTTATGTGATAATATTTGCACTTTTGTCTTATTGTTGAATTTCATTAGCTTATTATTTTTGGTCAACTTTGAGTTTTATTAACTCTGACCAATGGATATTACAAGGCTTGTACGTTACAACAAGTCCAATAACATAAAATTTAACGAGAAACCCAAAGTACAAAATCAGTCCACTATGAAGGTTGGTTCATGATAGCTATCTTTCCACAGTAACGCCACATGATGTTACGTGTCTCACATGGGAGGTGGCGAACTCAACCACCATAATTCTTCAGTGTCAGGAAGTTTCTTCACGAGTCTTCCATCCTTGCTTCTCTGCATCGTAGAACTACATGAAACCTCACTG
This sequence comes from Moricandia arvensis, assembly GCA_905132765.1. Classification (NCBI taxonomy): domain Eukaryota; kingdom Viridiplantae; phylum Streptophyta; class Magnoliopsida; order Brassicales; family Brassicaceae; genus Moricandia; species Moricandia arvensis. The sequence continues at coordinate 16,990 of CAJHQP010001571.1, forward strand.
CAAATGCCAAGACCTCTTCACTCCTTCTTTGCTCCAACCCTTACTCCTGTAAGGAATCTTCCACTACCTTAGGTTATAATCCAAAGATAGTTCGATTGATCAACAAGAGATCTTTTTCCGGGCCATCAGAAGACACCACCTTTGCTAAACCTCTGCTGAAGCCAGCCGATATTTGTTTAACACCACGCTTCCTTACCGCAAAGATACTTTACTCAAAGGTCATCGGCTTCACTATAACAATAAAGATTGAATCTCGCAGTACATGATTGAGAGCATATCCTTGAATAGAGAAATTAGCCAACACAAACAAAGGGATTTAGCAATATATTGTAGAAGAGGAGTTCAATTTTTAAAATCATTCAAAAGATGATTGGGTTTAGCTCTGATACTCAATCAGAAATTTATTTCACTCAGTTTAAATCCTCGAGTTGAAAAGCCATTAAACCAGAAATCACCGGAGAAATCAAACTGAAACACTTCAAAACCGTCAAAACGAAATTAAAATCCACTACCGGAAAAAATAGAATAGATCTATAAGATCAAAGTATTTTACAAACAAAAACACAATCTTTTATTTCTTCTGAAAGATCCAAGAGTGATTAGAGAAAATAAAGAGAATTCCCTCTCTCCAAAAGGAGAGAGAGCGCCTCAAGTCCTCCATTAGCTTATTTAGAGCATGATTTGTGTAACCGTTGCGGTTGCAGTTGCAGGCGTTTGAAGATGCATGTGGTTGTGATTTTAAGCGTTATTAAGAGATTTGGACGACTGACATAGTGATTAAAAATTGTTGCATTTGGAGATAATTATGACTAGTTAGCTACCAAACGCAACAATGATTTAATAATAAATTATCAATATTTACATATTATATAATATAAAATATTAAAGGTCATATTATTATAATAAATATAAAAATTATTTTAAAAAAAATTATACTATTAATTATTTTTAAAAATAGAAATATTTTTCTTCAATTTTTATAATATAAATTAAAATACATTATTACTTTTATATTTATATTTTTAGAAAAAAATAATATTTTTTTTACCCTCCGCAACTGCAAACTGAGATCAGTTTTGAATTTTGTAGGTTTATAGCGGTCGGAAGCGATTTATAACATTATGATTGTTTCAAAACGTGACCAACCGTTACCAATCCTAAAAGCTATGTTTGTGGGTGGTAGAGGGAACCTTTAATACAAAGAAGATTAAGTAAATATGATAGAGTAATTGTCAAGATAAGTATTAAAGGGCCTGGTTGTGTTAATGGGCCTGACTGCCTGAGCCCACAAACAGCCCAACCTTAAATTGAAAATTGTGTTTCCACAAAACAAAAGGTGTACTGCTTCAGGTTTAGGGTTTAAGAAAACGTCGGAGAAGAGAGAAATTAGAGAAAGAATGGGGAAGACGACGTACAAGCGGTTGAAGGGAAGCAAGAGCTTCAGACAGAGGCTACTTCTCTCAACCCTTTCTTCAACTCCTATAATCATCGATGAGATTCGTGCCGACGACATGATTCCTGGCCTCCTCCGTCACGAGATGTCTCTTCTCCGCCTCTTCGAGACTGTCTCCGATGACTGCCTCGTTGAGGTTAACGAAACAGGTTAGTACGTTATTACCCATTGTAAATGTTGTTGCTTTCTTCAGTCCCAGCCCATAGAAACTTCAGTTCAGAGGTACCCATCTTAGGACAGTCAAGATCTTATGTTTTGTAATGGAAGTCTTAAGTATTGGAGACAACGTTTGTGTCATTCAGTTTTTGAGTGCTGATTATGTTATTGAGCACTTAACTGAAACCTAAAGAAGATAATAGTGTTGTTCGTTTGGCAGAGGCAGCTTTCTGCGGCTGCGGCTATTTCTTTTCACAAATCTTGTTTGTTTCATTGACGCGGTTACCTGCTGCGTCCAAAAGCTGCATCTGGCGTTTATAAAATATGAACGCTTGAAAAATTAGCAGCTGAGTCAAGAAATCTGCGTTTACGGTTGCGTCCTGCGTTTGCCATCTACAAAACGAACAATAATAATCTGCGTTTGATCTAGCCGCAGCGTCTGCCAAACAAACATCACTAATGTTATTTTTCTGTCTGAATTAGTTACTGGTCTTAATATTGCTTTTTGTTGGCAGGGACTAGATTGAAGTACAAGCCTGGAATAATAATGGGAGGGAAGAACTTAGTTCACAGTTGTGCCCTGACTCGATCTATGGGCTACTATCTGGAGCCATTGCTTGTGTTAGGTTTATTTGGAAAGAAACCGCTTTCGATTAGGCTTAAAGGTAACTATGAAGAAGACCTATTTTAAGCTTAGCTTGTAGGCTTATGAACAACAGTTTTGAAAAAAGAAGATAGTTTACTGCGTGGATTTGTTATGATGGAGGGAGCAAATTTTTATTTATGCAGGAGTAACAGATGATCCTAAGGACCTGAGCGTTGACACAATCCGTAACGCTACTCTAAACATTTTAAAGCGTTTTGGAGTCCCTTCAGAAGGTTTGGATCTTAAAATAGAAGCACGTGGAGTAGCTCCAGAGGGAGGTGGAGAAGTTCTTTTAACAGTTCCAAATGTTCAGACTCTCACCGTATGTACTTTATTCTTCTCTTTTTTTTCTCTTCCCTTACTACAAGCTTTGTCTTATCTGTTTATATGGCCACTTCAGGCTGTCCAGTGGGTAGAGGAAGGAATGGTGAAGAAGATACGTGGTTGGACTTTCTCTGCAAGAGTTTCTTCTGACTTTGAACACTCCATGAGATTCGCAGCTCGTGGAGTCTTTAACAACCTCTTGCCTGATGTTCACATTTTCAACGATCACAAATCTGGCCCTCAAGCTGGAAAGTAAGAAGTTGAAACAGGTTTATCGTGAGAGACATACTTGGGTTGAGAAGAGCTTAACCTTTTTGAAAAACACTTGAATGCAGATCACCTGGATATGGAATATCATTGGTAGCAGAAACAACTGCAGGGTGTTACATCTCTGCAGATACAGCAGTGTCTTGTGGAAGAACAGAGGAAACAGGAGAGCTCGATGTAGAGAGGCAAGAGAGAAAACCAGCAGAAGACACAGGAGTTGAGATAGCTTCATGGCTTCTCCAGGAGATTGAAAAAGGTGGAGTTGTTGATTCAGCACACCAGGTATTACCATAAACACTAAGATCAATCTTTTTCAATGTTAAGTGGGTGTTGTTGATTCTCTTGCTATTCTTGTACAGGGACTGTTGTTTATACTATGTGCTCTATGCCAACAAGACGTGTCAAAGGTTCGAGTGGGAACCTTATCACCTTATGGAGTTGAGACGTTGAGGAACTTAAAGGAGTTTTTGGGAGTTACTTTTAGCTTCAGACCTGATCCTTCGACCGGAACTGTCATACTCACTTGCGTTGGAAGTGGTTTGATTAATCTCTCCAGAAAACTGTCTTGATTTCTCACAATTCTTGTTGTGTTTGTTTACACTATCAGCTTTACAGATTTGTCTGAATGAAAAGCTTTTCTATTGTTTAAATGGATGCGTTAGAGCAACACCAACGTTTAGAAGTCCATTGGGGTTCTTAAATGACAATATTAATTTTTAACAAACTTTAGTTAACGAATTAAAATTTGTTTTCTTCTTAAAACCTCAGCCAATACAAAACAAGCATTTGGACCATGGGATTCTCATGTGTTTCTTTAAATTTCTTATTTAAGAACTTTTGAGCACTTTCTTTCTTTTACTTTAAAATTTTTAGTTAATTCTAATCACAAAAGATTCAATAAAAACCTATTGTTGGAGATGCTCTAATAAAGACAGGTTTTAACAGGTAACCGTTACAGGAATGCTTATTCTTTATCAAATTTAATAAATATAATTTTGTTATATATTTCTCTACAATAAAACGAATGAGGAGGAATTAAAAGAAAAGGAATGTCGTAGTCTCCTCCACAAGATATTTGAACATCCGACCGTTCCTCTATGAAGGGCGGGCTGAGAACTTGGCACCACCGCGATCCAGCAAGAACCTGCACAACTGAAGGAGGAGCAAATCTGCCTGATCAAACAATCTATGTGGCACTGTGAATAATTTGCTCCTTCACGTGTGTGTCACCGAGCAATCCCGTTGACCAAGCAAGGAGAACATAAACCTCGTCACGTGATGCCTCCGAAAATCAATGGACAGCTTTCTCCTCAGGACACCTTCACACCAATGTCGAAGCTCGGATTGTCCAAAGCGAACACTTTGCCTTCCTTCCACAATTGAGGCCATAGACTACCCTTCACTGCAGTAGAAAGGCGTGACACATAACCACTTTCCAACATCACATCTAAATATAACTTAACATAAAACTATTAATCCTAACAATACTGTTCTACCATATGACTCCTTATACATATCAATCACCATTTCGTAAACTTAGTAACAATCTTTTTTATTTATTTTGATATGTTCTACTGGCTTATCCGGTCAGTTTTGGGAAGAACACAATTAAAGTGTTACAGAGTAGACTATCCCGAAAACATACAAAATATCTGAGTTTGGAATACCTTCCGTCTAATGCCAAGGGTAGACAAATCATCTGTTATGGCCCACTATGTTAACCACTTGACTGAAGTCCAAGTTTAGACTTGCCAAATAGTAATAATTTAGTTCTTAGTGGGAATCAAATTCAGGACTAACCTGGGTACTGAGCCCCAAAAAATTATCACTAGGCTTTCACCACTTGGTTACTTAGTAACTATCATAGAGAACCATATGGTTACATAATATAAATCTACAAATCATGAACCCATACTATATTCATTTGATAATGAATAACATGAACCATTTACATTTTTCTTCTCTTGGACATATTCAGTGTCACCACTTTGACTTTTTCCTTGTGCTCGTAAATCTCCAATTGTTTCTATAGTAACCAAAAGTTATAACTATTTGTCTTGAAAGTCCCTTCAAAGTGTATACAAATTAATATTCATGTCCAAACACCTCATCATGACGGACTGGTCCGATCGATAATCATATTCAAAGAGCCACTTGAGAATCCGAAACACAAATTCTTCTATGTATGGTCACAATCTCGTTATATATCCACAATTCATGCGAAATTTCTTATGAAGCAGAAAAGTTCTGGTCATCCATATTTCTTACCAACAGAAAATGGTCACATCTACCACTATTAGAGACTCTAGCAGATTGCAACTTTCCTTTCAAAGGTAACATCCTCTCTTAGATGGGTAACATACGCTCAGGAAAGTTCCAATGCAATCCATATTTCTTACCAACCGAAAATGGTCACATCTGCCACTATTAGAGACTCAAGCAAATTGTAACTTTCCTTTCAAAGGTAACCCCCTCTCTTAGATGGGTAACATACGCTCAGGAAAGGTCCAATGCATGCTTGACCATACATTGGGAAATGAAGACTAGCACCATTGTTTCTCCCACATAAGTGTGGAACATTTTCGTCTATGGGGCCCTAAATACCGAATGATTCTTATGCATTTTCTTTCTTCAAATAAACTCGATAAAACATGTTTTAGTTTTATAAACGTTTGATAGGAAAGGAATGTTTCCCGGGACACGATCTTACAAGGATGAAATTACCCTCATTTTTTGACGAGAAAACCTACATGTGAGGATTAAGTGCTGCAGATTCAGCTATATATGGAAACGATCTAACCATTCAAACTCCAAAAAAGATTGACAAGTTAAAAGATCAGTTGAGCCTGCTCAACTGGATGGTAACTTCTTGAATGAGGTGATTCCAAAACCCAAATGGAATCTTGGCACAACTTTTAGAGACGACTATTTTCTTCCAAAAATACTAGGGTCCACGGCTGATGTGACATGACAAACAATAATAGAATTTTTTCGGACTAGTTGAACAGACAAGTATTTAGCTCATCCTAAAGACTGAGAGCCTTTGTGAGATGTCTGAGTTCTACCATATCAATATATGTAATTCTAGTTACAAAAGCATCACAAAGATATTAAGAAAGCATTTAAAACGCTGCCTCCGAAGTTAATATCAGAGAATCAATCAGAATTTGTGGTTAGACGCATGATAACAGAAAAATATCCTAGCCGCACCCAAAGTCTTCCATGCACCCGGACAAACCCAAGCCGCAACTCAAAGTTTGGGACAATCAAGACCAATATGATTAAGGCCTTTAACATGGTCAAATATACGTTATTGGAGGCTCTCTTACTCAAGATGAGCTTCCCAGTAAAGTGTGTATCCTGAATCCAAAGTCTCATTTCTTTAGTGTCTTATAACATAGAACTAAAAGGCAACATATATCCTTCCAAAGGCATCAAACAAGGGAACCTCCTAGCCCCTTCTTATTTATCATATTAAAGGAGAAATTTGCATCCAACAGCAAGGTGTCAAAGGGGAAGGCATGATAACATGTTGATAAATAGTCAGAGAAGACTGCCAATTAATTACCTTCTATTTGAACATGATAATGTGTTCTTCTGCCAGATGTCATGTAATATGCAGAGCTTATAAATATTATCAATAGCTATGGTAGAGTTTTTTGGCTAGCAACTATATATAGGAAATCTATATCCCCTTCGGCAAAGTGCATCCGAACATTAAACAGAATTAAAGCAAGATATAGAGATAATAAAAGAAAGCAGAATGAGAGTTTACATAGAACTGCCACAAAAAAATTGTTCCTCAAGAAACAAGCCTTTGCTTTCATTGACGAGATACTAAATAATCGTATAAACCCTGTGTCTCACGCTTTTGGTGGAATAAGAAACAAAACAATTGGGGCCATTTAATTTTATCGCCTAGAAGAAAATATGTACCCCTCAAGAGAAAGGCGGTCTGAGATTTCACCATTTTATAAATTTCAATCTCGTACTTCTTGCAAAGCAGCTTTGCTGACTAATTCAGTATCCATCCTTCCTCCTGCTGTCATTCATCGTAGAAGGAAGATACTACTCTCTTTCAACCCATGTAGAGCCAAGGTGACTTCACCATAATATGTATGGAGGAGTGTGATGGGATCTTAGCTTTTTACTAAAGAGGGGTACATAAGGTGACCCATTCGGGAGTCAATATGTTAGTGTGGGCCGACTCAAGAATCCAAGAATCCTTGGTAAGACCGCCCAGCCTTCTCGGACTTTTAGTTGAATATTATATTTGAATTGGCGATCTCATCGACCCGTTTTCAAGAGAATGGAATCTTGACTCCCTACAAAACTGTTGGCACATGAGGACATTCCTCTTATGTGCAGTCTAAAGCCTAACCAGACCCAAAGGCTAGATGCACATTAAGACAGACTCAAAGACGCAACAGATCTCAGAGCCTAGCACTAGTAGTCTAAAATCATAGGTGTGGTCTTAAACTTAGAGAAAGATCAAGTATTTTATGTGTCAAGCTCTCAAATTGTGTGTTTGGTCTACATTTTCCTATTTGGTCGGTGTTATAGTACCAAAAGTAAGTGTCCTAGATGTGAATCCGAAGGTGAAGCCATAAACCAAATTCTCTTTGAATGTCCCCCATCTTTCCAAGCATCAACCCTAGCTAAAGTTCCATAATCTAGGTATTCCAACTCAACCACATGATATGGCGCTTCAAGTAAAAAGGGGTTCTGGTTTCGATCTTGTAAAATTTCTGAGGATCTTGAAGTACATCTGAAAGGATAGGAAGAGATATTTCCCCTTTGAAGACTATCCAGTTTGCAGCAACTAAGGTAGAAAGTTTGTGATTAACTCAAATAACAACAAATGCACTTGAAGTGGATGGATTATGTAACATCCTTATAATATATTGATGTATGTGAAATACTTAATATAATTAATTTGGCTACCTATGTCACGAGAGTGGTCACACATCCACAAAGTATTGCATGGTCGAGAGTGTTTGAACTGGAGTAGTGGAATGATATGTGCCCTATCGAAAAGTGATTCAAGATATTGTGTGAGTGAAGCCAAAGAAGGAGAAAAGATAAGGTGGTGATTTCAATATCAGTAAAAAGGTTTTTCGAGCCTTCGAGAAATCAATGCACAAATCATCGGCATGATGGTGGGACCACAATTCGAGTGAGCGAGCGTGGGGCCCTTAACGAGGATGGTTGACGCATTAAAAATGGTACTACAGACTAATTCAGATGAGTGTGGAGTAATGTGAGGGCTAACACTAACATGGTTGGCGATCATGGTGTGCAATGTGAACGTTGCACTCTATGAGTGTGAGTGATCTAACTGTTGGAATAATGAAAGAAAGAGAAGAAGAAGCAAAGCTTGTTGAAGATACAATCTGGATCAAGTAGACTTGACTTGCAGGGAAAGATGAAGGTTGTCCATACACCACTTGACCTAACCTGACTTGGAAGTCAAGGAAGGTGTTTGGGAAACTCTTGGACGTGGCTAAAGCTCCAGAAACCTTATGATACTTGGTGTGAACTCAAATGGAAGGAGCTGGTTTGAATTGGACAACAAGTCACATGAGTGCTTGGGAGAAGCAGCTGGACATGTCACTTTCTCTCAGCTTGGACGTGCCATACCAGTCTGCCCCAACCAACTATGAACTTGCTCTGATCTCTCTTTCCCTACAAAATTGGTTGTTTATGTTTCTTTCTTATATTAGTTTAGTGTCGTTTGTAGTCTTGTAAGTTACTGAAATTTGGCTATAAAGCCCCCAACATTTACCCACAAAATACTAAGGAGAACTGAACATCTTCCTTCATTTATTCTCTAGTTCATAGTCTCATAATCTCTCATACTCTCTAAAGTGTTAATTAAGTCTATCTTTTAACAAATCTCTGGTTACTTCATTCTCTCAATCTCTTATTCTCCAAATACTCTCTTAAACCATCTCTCATTGTCTCTGGTCCATACTAAACCAGAAGATCACAAACACTCTCTATAATCCGATCATTCCACTTAAACTCTCACAACACACTCTCTCTCTTTGATTCTTAGTCTTTCTGGTCCAAACTAAAGCAGAAACTGATTCTCTTCACCAAAATCATTCTCACCATTTTCTCTTTATTCTCACATGGTATCAGAGGATAAAAGCTCATGAAAACATTTTCTCACTTCTGCAAAATTTTTGTCCACAAAGTTTTCTTTAATACATCTCTTCATCCACTAATCCAAAGGTCTAACCTCACCAGAATTCAAGATAGGAGAGTATACCATTTTTTGAAACTTAAGGAAGCCTCATCTCAGTTCAAGAAGCTTCATCAAAGTTTCAGTTTCCAGATCTGTCTTGCACAAAACCAGTGGGCCCATTATCTTGTCCACTGGTTCAAACTCTCCAAGATGGAGACTTCAACTGAAATGAAGAGACCTCAAGGGGTCCAAATAAGAAACCAAAACACCTCCTCCGGTTCAAAATGCTGAAGACCAGAGAGTAGTTTGAACAACCTAGCTTTGAAGCTTCTTCAGTGACCTTGCTCCAAGAAAGTAGTTTGAACAACCTAGCTTTAAAGATCATTCTTTGATCCCCAAGACTCACGATCAGAAAGAGGACATGAGGGGTTTGGAGTGTGTCTCTGACAATAAGGAGATAATCACTAACAAGAGGTGTTGGACATTCAACCCACACCTCAAACAGATTCAGTTTCACTAAGCCTGCATGGGCTGGAGGTTCAAGAAACCAGCTCAGGTTCTTGATAAGTTCTGCCTCCTTAAAATAAAGAGAAAGAAGCCCATGTGTTCAGAGACTACATAAGATGTACATTCATGTCCATAGAGAAATTTCAATTGCCCAACAGCACTTTGGACACAAATTGTGTTCATTATCTCTCAAGATGGTAGAGAGGATGGTTAGTGCTGTGGAGAGGTTGCTCAAGAGCTTTTACCTGAATCCAAGAGGGTGAACATGAGGTTTCCTAAAGAGAAAAGGCCATCATTAAACTAGGAGGGCTGGTGGTCTTAAGGTGTTGGTTATCATTGGCTCTCAGCTTCAAGCCTGACCATATACTCTCATTCTTAAGTCAAGCTTGAGGAGGAGTGTTAAATGAGAAGCCAATGACCCACTATTCAAGCTGAAGCAAAGGAAACAATTGGAGTTGACCATGGATTTTCTTAGCTGAGCAAGGAAATGGCAGCTAACTCTTTGCAAAGTTCCCCTACCAAGTCTGTTCTACAGTGACTTTGCAAGGCCATTCATAAAGGGATTGAAGTAAGGGATTCAAGTGCAACCCAGGAGGGCATACACTCTTCACTATCATCCCAAAGACATGTTGGCTTGATATCAACCCAAGAAGAAGGCAAGAAGCCAGAAGCAAGAGAGAGACAAGCTGTCAAATAAGAAAAAGGTTTAAGAGGAACCAAGTTGAGTGTGAAGCAAGGAAAGGGGTGGCATGCCTTACTTGCCAATAAAGTTGTGAATCCCAAGCTGGATGCTTGTACTCCTTACCCTATAATTAGGTTTTCAATGAGGCAAGTAATCTCAGTTCCAAGTTTGCCCAAGGATTCCTATGGTCCAGCTTGATGGGGAGTGTTGGAATAATGAATGAAAGAGAAGAAGAAGCAAAGTTGGTTGAAGATACAATTTGGATCAAGCAGACTTGACTTGCAAGGAAAGATGAAGATTGCCCATACACCACTTGACCTAACCTGACTTGCAAGTCAAGGAAGGTGTTTGGGAAACTCTTGGATGTGGCTAAAGCTCCAAAAATCTTATGATAGTTGGTTTGAATTCAAATGGAAGGAGCTGGTTTGAATTGGAGAAGAAGAAGTCACATGGGTGCTTTGGAGAGGCAGTTGGACATGTCAATACCACACCAAGCTGAATGTGCCCTCTTCCTCCATTCACTTTCTCTCATTCTAGACATGTCATACCAGTCTGTCCTATCCAGTTCTGACTGATCTCTCTTTCCCTACAAAACTAGTTGTTTATGTTCCCCTCTTATATTGGTAGTTTAGTGTTGTTTGTAGTCTTGTAAGCTGCTGGTCTTTGGCTATAAAGCCCCCAACATGTACCCACGAAATACTAAGGAGAATTGAACCTCCTCCTTCACTTATTCTCTGGTTCATAGTCTCATAATCTCTCATACTCTCTGAAGTGTTAATTAATCTATCATTTAACAAATCTTTGGTTACGACATTCTCTCAATCTCTTATTCTCCAAATACCCTAACAAACTCTCTTAAACCATTTCTTAATGTCTATGATCCATACTAAACCAGATCACAAACACTCTCCATAATCCCATCATTCCACTTAAAATCTTACAATACTCTCTCTTGATTCTTAGTCTTTCTGGTCCAAACTAAATCAGAAGTTGATTCTCTTCACCAAACTCATTCTCCATTTCATTTTCACCAGCTTACCTCTATTCTCACAGTAACATCCCGACTTCTGGTATATAATGATGTATCTGGAAATGTTAATAGAAATGAGTTGGATAACTATGTCACCAAAGTGCACCTAATTTTTATGTTACATATTCAGAAAGAACTTAAGGTTTAAGTGTGTTTGAGCTTAAGTAGTGGAAATATATGTAATCTATCGAGAACTGATTCGCGATAATATGAGAATAAATCCAAGGCATGGGGAAAGATTATGTCATGATTACGTGGTAAGTAACCAAGTCTTTCGAGTCTCAGATAATTAATGCACCGAGTGGTGCGATCCATGTGTCGAGTGAGAAAACTTAGGGGCGGTTGATGGGGACTGTTGAGGGAAGGGGGGGGGTTGCAGATCTCCTCTCCCCCCTCCCAAGCCCCACTTTTAGGGCCTAGGATGTAAGCTTGTTGCCCATGGAAAAAGGACGACGCTTATCTAGGTGGAGGTTTGATTTTGGAGATAGAAGATGGGACATCAAATTTGAGTTTATTCTCTAGTAACCGAATGACCTTTGAGACAAATTTTCTGCAAATGGTCAAATTCTTAGTATAAGAAGACTGGCTATTGTTGGTTAAAATTAACGAATATCACCTCATTCACTCTATTTTACTTATTGTGGGATATATTTTATACCTCGTTCTCTAAACATCTGAGTTGATTGCCTTGAAAAGAGAGTTTGATCTTGTGATTGTTGTTTCTCTCGTGTAAACATTCGGCTTTCAAGTTGGATGATTCCTGAGACCAACCTTTTTGAACCTTTTAATAATATATGAGATATTTGATGTCAAAAAATGCAAGAAAATGTTCTCTCGAGCAAGGTCCAAATCCAATTAGACGCTAATTCACGTGCCGACAAAATTGCAAAAGAAGACATTGAAATAATTTATCATAGTATATGTTTTTAGTACTGGTTGAATAGTCAATTACATCATCATAGAATATATATTTCTACTAAAAATGATGACCAGCTACGTACAACAAATGTGACATTTGATGAATGATTTCATAAATAACGATTCCACGATGTAGTTTTCTCTGTAACACTTTGATAGGCAGACAATTTTGCATGTACGACATTCTTGTTGGACATGCTCTCTTCTTACTGTCCACAGTACGTGATCACAATGAACTGTTCTTCCTGCAACACTTTTAAACTTCTAATAAGTTCTGCATCCTTTGCTTTTAAAAAGTTATTATGTCAAAATCGAACTCATACCTAATGTAAAGGCCTTTGAACCTTTGACCACTAGGCCAAGAGGATTTCCATAAATTAGTATAAGAGGATTACACAAATTAGCATAAATATAGAAATTCTCAAATTTTTATAACTATAGGTATATGTTTAGTTCATGTATTTTCTGCTTATGGTTCCATTTTGTACTAATCATATGAATCATGGTATGGAAAAAACTTGTAGTATATCCGCCATTCACTTTTAAACTTTTATAATCCCATCAAAACTCCAATGTTTATCCTTTTCGTTTTACACAATAAATGATTTAAAGACAAAGAGATCCATTGTCCCCGTACTTATTCATTCTTTGTAGTGGAATGCTTATCCACCTTCTAATCACGGCAGCTAGAGATAAGGAGTTAAAAGGGATGAAAATCAGTAACATTGGTCCAACAGTCAACCATTTATTATTTTCTGATGATGTGTTATTCCTTTGCCATGCTCATCCAAAGTCTTGCAAAACTACTAGTTCGATACTCCTGTAGTATGAAAGTGCCTCTGGACATGTTGTGAGCCTGAATAAATCTGCAATTACTTTTGGATCAAAATTGGAGGATGGAAGGAAGACAAGAGTGAGAGGTATGCTTAACATTCACAATGATGGAAGGAATGGGAAGTATCTTGGTCTCCCTGAATCTATATGCCAAATAAGAAGAGATATTTGAGTATATTTTGGATGAAGTGAAAAACAGTACCTAAGGATGGTCTATTAAATATCTCTCTGAGGTGGGTAAAGAAAATTTTCTTAAAACAATTGCTTCTGCACTTCCTGTCGACACTATGAATGTTTTCAAGTTGCCCAAAGGAGTTTGTGAGGAAATAAACAGAATCATAGCAGAGTCCTGGTGGAGTAAAGGATCAGGAAAAAGGTCAATGCATTATTACAATTAGAAAAGGATGAGTTTACCAAAGAAAGAAGGAGGGCTAGGGTTTCGAGATATAGAGAATTTCAATATATCCTTGCTTGCCAAACAAGTCTGGATTATAGCAAAAGTGCCTAATAGTCTGGTATCAAGAGTCCTAAAAGGAAGGTGTTTTCCAAATACAACAATACTCTATGCAGACCTAGCTAAAAAGTCATTGTTTGTTTGGCGAGCATTATGTGAGGGACAAGCCTTACTTCGTAAATGTTTATTAGTACTTATTGGCAATGGTGAGGAGACATGTGTGTGGACTGATGCTTGGTTTCCCACACATCCACCAAGGAAGCCAACACCATTATTTCCACACATGCAGAATGATAACAAGGTTAGCTCTCTTATATCAAATGAAAATCAGTGGAACTTGGAGATGATAGAAGAGATGAGGATACCAGAGGATGTGGAAATTGTGAAACAAATTAAGCTCAGTGAAACAAGGGAACCTGATCTGATTGGGTAGCATTATACTCACACTGGTTTTTACTGTGAAGTCTGGATTGGTTAGAAATGCACTAATGAGAAGATAATGTAATCCCACCACAAGGATCTATCGATTTAAAAGCTGCAGTATGGAAGTTAACAACTGCGCCAAAATTAAAACACTTCATGTGGCGTTGTTTATCTGAAGCTATGCAAGTAGGAGCTACTCTAAAAGAGAAGGGTGTAATCCTAGTTGCTGTCTTTGAAATGAAGATCAAGGCAGTAATATTCAATACCAACAATAAAAACTTAACGCACTTCCATAGAAAAATGCCTATTTGGACACTATGGAGAATATGGAAGAGTCGAAATATCGTAGTATGTGGTAAGAAACAGTCAACATGGCAATCTGATCATCAAAGTGCAGTATGAGAAGCAAAAGAGTGGATACCAGTCTTATACAAGAATGAAGAGTGTCGTTCAATAAAAAGAGTGTAGTTCAATCCCTCATGCAAGATCTGTAGCACATTCATCTTGGGAAAGACCATTTGAAGGAGTGTACAAGGTCAATTATGATGGAAGTAAAAGACAGGAGGATCAAACATCAACTGCTGGATGGTAAATAAGAGACGAGAATGGAATCTGGTTAGGAGGAGGTCAGAGCAAACAAGTGAATCATGGTGGAATTTAGAAGTGGAAGCTCATACCTTCATTTCCGCAATGCAGAATGTGTGGTCAGGAGGATACATGAAAGTCATTTTCGAAGGCGACAATCAGCAACTACATGATTTACTAAGGGGTGGTAAATTAAAATTTTCAAGTTCAACACTGGATAACAGATATTTTGACTTGGAAAACAAGATTTGGAGAAGCAACTTTTGTGGGGACAGCAAGAAGAAATAACAAGCCAGCAGATGCTCTTGCCAAGAATTTTATATTAGTCCTTCTATGTTTACATCAATGTTTTATCTTCCAGTGTATCTGAATCCTCTTTTGGGAGGATTACATGACAAGTCAATAATAAAGCAGTTGTTTGTGTTAAACGAATTATTTTTTTTGAAAAAAAATTTACTTGCTTTCATTATTAGTAATGAATAAAAACCATAGAGCACATGATGCCATATATATATATATTAACTACACAAGAAAATACTAAAAATCAACGCAGCCTAAACTAGGGTTTTAGCAAAAATGAAGCCAAAAGAAAAGAAGAGAAAAGACTACAAAGGAAGAGGACAATCGAGATCAACTTTGTCCTTTCCTGTCGATCTAACCTCAGAAATAATTTTAAGGCTGCCTGTAAAATCCGTTGCGAGGTTCCGTTGCGTGTCAAAGCTTTGGTTATCAATAACCACTGATCCATATTTCATCAACTTGTTCGAAACTCGGTCTCCACGGCCAAGTCTTCTACTTTGCGTCAAAAAAATGAAAATATGTTTGTTTCCTCGATTCTGCAACATATACATCAAGCTATTCATCAGAGCTCGAACAAGTCTTTCTTTTCTTCTCAGCCTAGTAGTTGTTATCAGATAACATTCCCAGAAGATGATAATGTTTTCCGTCCAACGGAATCTGTCCATGGCCTGATCTGTTTCCAAGAATCCGGAAAGCCTGTAGTTTTGAACCCTAGCAAGAAAGAGTTTGTAACCTTAGCCAAGCCTAGAAAGAGCTGAAATAAGATCAAAATTTTCTTAGGATATGATCCAAACGAAGGTAAACACAAAGTAATGTGCCTTCCTTGCAACATAACGTTTGATGTGTGTCGAGTCTTAACATTGGGATCAGCTCAAGAATCATGGAGAACGGTCAAAACTAACCAAATGCATCGTTCTTCCGTTCATTCTATTAAGCGATGTATCAAGGGGGTTATATACTATCTAGCCTGTATTTATCACACTCGTCTTCGGGTTATAATGAGTTTTGATGTCAGATCAGAAAAATTCAATATGATACAATTATCACTACTGAAGGATATGCATCCTTTGCTGATAAAGTATGAGGGAAGGTTAGCTTGTGTTGATCGAAACTTTCGTGGAAGATTCTTGATTTTGGAGGATGCAGAGAGAAACAAGTGGTCGAGGCAAGACTTTGTTTCATGTTTTAGTCACCGTGATGTGACTACTGGCTGGAATTTGCAATTAACAGGTTCCACCCTTGCTGGTGAGATTGTTTATGTTGCATCCCTGTTTAACAAGTTGTCATATATTCTATTTTGTGATCCTGTGAGTAACAGCTTTAGAAGATTTGAATTTAAAGGAATTGCAGAAGACGAATCTTGGATCAATAATGCAAGTCAAGAAGGACTACTTCCTCTCCATATTTTCCCATATCACACTGAGAGTCAAATCTCTTTGTAACACTTTGTTTTTTATGTTGGTAATCTTTTTTATAATTATGTTATGCTTTTCCCTATCCTTGCTTCAGTTCTATCCTGGTTGGTTACCAATTCGAGGGAACTATCTAATTCATTTGAAGTTTAAGATATGAACAAGTTGAAACCACTCTCTATGCCTCATTATTATCTCCAATCATATATAATATGTATTGAATTCTACCTTTCTAATTACACAAGGGAATTCTTTAGGCTTGTTGATTTCGTTTTCCACTAATGTTCACTAGCACGTTTTATGGAACATTTTTGGAAGGATGTTCACAAGGAAGTTGCAAACTCATTTAGTTTGATTTTGGAGGATGCGGAGAAACACCAGTGGTCGAAGCATGACTTTCTTTCACATTTAGGTCATCGCGGAGTGATTACTGAAAGCTATTAGCAATTAAAAGGTTTCACCCATGCTGGTGAGCTTGTTTATGTAGCATCCCAGTTTAACAAGTTATCATATATTCTATTTTGTGGTCCAGTAAGAAGCAACTTTAGAATATTTGAATTTAAGAGAATCGCAGAAGACGATTCTTTGGTCAATAATGAAGGAGAAGAAGGATTCCTTTTGTTTCCTCTCCATATTTTCCTAAATCATACTGAGAGTCAAAATTTTCTTATAACAATTTGTTGCTTTTTGTTGGCTTTGTTTTTTAATCTGTATTATGGTTTTTTATATAGTTTTCTCATTCCTTGTTATAACTACCTTCTAAGTTACTAAGTAATTCAAAAGTAAGAAAAAAGTTGGAAAATGGAATATATATATATATATTTATATTTATATATATATTGTTACTCATATATTTGAAGTTTGAGACATGAAGGACGCAAAAACCACTCTCTATGACTCATTATTAGCTGCAAGCGCGCGCACACACACATATATATATATATATGTATATGTATGTATATATGTATATATATATATATATGTATATATAATATATATGTATATGTATATATATATGTATATGTATATGTATATATGTATATGTATATATATGTATACGTATATATATATATATATATATATATATATGTATATGTATATATATATGTATATGTATATATATGTATATGTATAGATGGATAAGAATATGTATAAAACTCTGATTCTCTGGTTACACAAGGGAGTTCTTTTGGCTTGTCGATTTGTTTATTTTTCTGTTAATGTTCACAAGGACTGGACATAAATACTTATTACTCGGTTTGTATTTGTTGCTTGTCCGTTTTCGTCTTGATTTTTTATGTACTTGTCGTTGTCAAATTGAGTATTAAGTAGTATAATTTAGATACTTGCAAGTATAAGATGTATTACTGGACTTGTCAAGTCGAATACAAGTATGAAAAACAAATGTGAGTGTAAGACTTGTATTACTGGACTTGTCAAGTGGAATATCAGGTAGTATAATTTAGATACTAACAAGTATGAAAAAAATTCGTTACTGGACTTGTATTACTCGTTACTTGTATATTGAAGACATTTTTGCTGTTATGAAAACAAAAGTACTCTTAATATCGAAAGATTCATATTTTGTGTCATTTTTCTCTTTAGAATATGCAAAAAATATTTGAATTAGAATATTTCCAATACTTTTTTTTCCTAGCAGAATAAACAACATAAATGTTCATGTCTATTTCTAGGGAAATTGCACTGTATGACTTTCAAACAAATTATAATTCACTTTATAACCAATTATCCTAATTTACCGATATACAATATGTCTTTTATATAATAATGCTATTTTGCCCTTATATCTAATCGGCAAAACCTTCACAAGAAAAAAAAATTCACCAATAATTATTAACATATCGTGGCTTATCTTTGTTCACATATATGTTATTATATTTTGGAATGATTTCTTCTCACAAGATCTTCTCAAAGACAACCATTTGTGATAAAGAAGAAGCAACGACGAAGACGTAGACGGTGAGGCAGATACAACCACTCTTTCATTTCTTTTTCTTCTCCTCTTATTGATTGTCCCAATCATGCTTTTGCTTTCATACTTTGTTTTTGTTTTTGAATCTTGCAAATGAAATTGAAGTTATCACATCAGCGTTGATCCGTGTTGGTATACAACCAGTGGTAAAGACGATGGGGTGGAGATGAAGACGACGGCTCGCCATCTCTATGTGGTGGTGAAAAATAATGACTGTGATCATGTGTATTGGCATATCTGAAAAAGAGGAAGAAGATGGATTCGCCGTTTATTCTATATTCGGTGAAAGAAAATTATAGTATAGGATGCCATACTAATTCAGATATAATCTTTTATTCTTTAAATATTTCTATGTTATTCTTTGAAATGGAACAACCTATCACGCTTTCACATTTGATATTTCTTTTCTTTGCTAATTTTGTGATTCATTGTAATATGAAATTCATTTTTTAATATTGGACAAATGTTTGGATCGTGTATAATTCTTGGATATTTTTTTTCATCAATAAAAAACTCTTATTTCTTTTCATACTATTTTACGTTTTATGACCAAATTTATTAAATAACGTATGTAAATGAAATAAATCTTATATCTTGTATTATTTGAAGATTTCTATACTATTGTCTTGCATATTGCAAACAACGTTATTGAGATCGTCCGTCGTTGTTCTTCCTTCTATATAAATAATCTAAGTTCTATCAGAGATTGTTCTTATTTGTTACTATACTATTTTATCATGTTCCATTCTATTTGATGATTAATAAAAATTGTTATATTTTGTTTAGAAATATAGTTTATAATTTTTTTAAGTTCTAACTATCGTTACATGTTTTTTAACATGTAATAATTATACTGTGATTTATATTGTATAGTTTAATATTACATAATATTATTTGATATTATGTACCTTATTAGATTTTGATATTTAGGTTTAGGGTTTATCTTTGGGTTAGGGTTTAGTAGTTAGTGTTTAGGGTTTAGTATTTAGAAGGTGAAGGGGGTATGGTTGGGGTTATTATGCAATCATAGATATTTCACAATTTCACCAATATGTAGTAGTATAGAAATATAACACAATATATTTTATGTTTTGTTGTTTGTTATTCCAACTTTAACATCAATGTTATTAGAACTACCTGTTGTTTCATCATCGTCATTATCTTTTCCAGAAATTTGATTATTTGACAAATTCGTTCTTACCAATTTATAGTTCAAGTCTATTTTATAATTCATATTTATATAGTATAGTTTACTATTGCAAAATATTATATACTATTTTCAAATTTTAATATTTGGGTTTAAAGTTTATATATGAGTTTAGGGTTTATTGATTGGGATTTAGGGTTTAATATTAAGAGGGTGGGTGTTGAGGTTGGACAGTCATGTTTATGATTTAAGGCAAATTAGTTACTTTGCATATTTTTTGATAATTCATCAATTTGTACTATACTATATATCATATTTTAATTTATTTATATTTTGATTTGTACTATACTATATAGCATGGTCTAGATATGTGGTAAATAATTATGTGACGTTGCTTGCTTGTATGATATGATAGAAGATAATATTGTTTTACTCCTAGCCATACTTCCAAACGTCGACGTCATCCCTTCATTCTCTTTATCACCGGTTACTTGGCAAAGTGAAGGTATAACCGGATGGAAAGGGTGTTAAATGTTACTTTCTTCAATATGTCAAAATCAGTGTCATTCACTTAATTTCCCTTCTCATTTGTGTTATTAAGCAAATTCACCCCTATTTCTAATAGAGTACTATTGAGTAAGTAATTCTTAAGTAATCGTAAATATTTGTAAGTAACGCACACGTACTCTCATGTAACAAGTAGTAGAACAATGTACGTAACTTGCAAGTAACTTATTTTTGAGCACGTATTCGAAAAACAAGTATTAATTCATTTGAACAAGTCAAGTACAAGTCTGAATTTTTGTTACCCGTACAAAGAAAATCAAGTATCAAGTATAATGAAAATGACAAGTATCTGGCTTATGTCCAACCAATGTTGCAAAATCCTTTTAAATAACTTCTAATATTTAGAAACTAAGCAATATTAAGGCAAAGTGGGAATACCTAATTTGTAAACCCATACTATACTGAAAATCAAAGAAATTGTTTTACAAATGTATTACCTTAGGTCTCTAGAAGATCTGCTTAATTAACTTATGAACTTACAAATTGTTAAGACACCTTGCTTTAGTTAACTCATGGACAAAGAAATGTCTGACCTTTTGGTTGCTCTGAAATTTCTTTCTTTCTACCAATGTTTCAACTTGTAGATTATTTATTTTCCTTTTGTTTCACCTTCGGATTCTAATTTATTGGTCTTCACTTTTTAAGGCGTGATTTCTTTCCCAATGTCTCACCTATCATATTAAACCAAGATCACTATTTGAAAAAAAAATTAATCATGTGTTATATTACACAAAATGTTACTCACTTTTAAATTATACTTCAAATTTTATTAAGAGTGTTAGGGTAAATTTGTGCATACTCTTTATGATACTACAAAACAAGAAATAAACAATAGAAGACAAGATTCAAGGATGAAAAATATATGATGTTGATCAAGAGAACCGGGAGTACAATATATTGGTTTAGGAACCCTAGTTATAGCCGCCTAACTCCATTATCGATCTCTTATTTTAAGGTCTGGGTTTCTCTTTTATAGGTTGTCTTTAGTTGAGAATTATGTTAGATATTTTCATATTTTCATATTTTCTGAAATATAGAAAGCTTTTCATTTAGTATCATTTAAATATCTTCATATTATCGATTTTGTGGCAATTAATTAACATGATATCATATATTGTAGTTTGGTTCTTGTATACCATAGCTACAAGTCTTCTTTTGTAGATTAGTATGGTTCTCCACCAACAATTTGTTCTCTAAGATTCACTTATAACAGATAAATAACTGATTCTTTGATTCTTTTTATATTTATATTTATAGACCTAGGATATAAGAGTACTTTTGTCCTTTTAATGAATTTTTTGTCATTTTATTTGCACAATTATTTTAAATAGCTTCTTTTAAGTTTTTGTTATCAAAATAGCATTCAAAAAAATGACTGAAATATCATTTTTTATTTTTATTTTTATTTTGTTTTATTTTTTTATTTTAATTTTAAACTCACTCCCAAAACACTATCCATAACCCTAAACCCTAAATCTAGATTAATTTATCCTAAAGATATAAATGTATATTTTCAATAAAGTTTATTTTAATTATTTTTTTCTTTAAAAATTAGTTTTATGACAACAACTTTTAGAGATATCCTAGGATCTTTCTCATTTTCTTTTGCTCTTTTTGGCAAAAAAAATTAAAAGTTATATTTGGGGGAATTGCCATTTGGTTAACTCTAAATATTTACTGTCCAAATCAAACAGGAAACCAAAGAAGGAGTTAGTGGAACCTGAAGTGTTGAGAGAAATGGGTTCTCAAAGAGATGGCAAGCAAGAAGTAGGATAAAAAGAGAGGAAGTGTGAAGATCAGGAAGAGGAAAGGAGGTCAAAAAGCAAGGCCGTTAGCCTAAAGGTGGTCCCAAAGGAGGGACTGCCCAATCATTAATGAGCATTTTGAGCTAGAATTGCCAAGGTTTGGGGTAGCCTCAAGGTTTGATAATTCAACATCTAAGGGAGATGCGTCAACACCTTTTCCAAGACATTTTATTTTTAATGGAAACCAAAAATTGTCGGAATATTTTAGTTGATTTGCAAGTATGGTTGGGGTATGACCGTGTATATACTATTAACCCAACTGGTCTTAGTGGAGGGGGGTTGGCTTTGATGTGGAAAAAATATTAAGATCGATATAAAGTTCTCGGATAAGAACATGATTGATTTCCTGGTTCATTTTGGAGTTTTCACATTTTTTCTTTCGTGTATTTACGGTGAACCGCGTCAGATGAGCGTAGTGTTGTATGGGAGAAGCTGAACATGATTGTTTGTTGGAGGAATGAACCATGGTGCCTAATTGGAGATTTCAACGAGATTTTAAATAATCAAGAGAAGTTGAAAGGTCCCAGAAGACCAGAGGTTTCTTTCAAGCCGTTTGGAGATATGCTTAAGAATTTTAAGATGGAAGAGCTGAGAAGTAAGGAAAATCGTTTCACTTGGGCTGGAATGAGATGTAAGAAATGGATACATTGTTGTCTTGATAGAGCTTTTGGGAATAAAGCCTGGTCCAATCTTTTTCGTAGTTCCAACCAGACTTTCTTAGAGAAACGTGGGTCTGATCACCGGCCTGTTTTGCTGAGAATCCAAGCCTCCAGAGAGGAGGTTAGAGGTCGTTTCTGTTTTGATAAAAGGATGCTTTTTCATACTGATGTGAAAAGGAGATAACATTGGCATGGAAAAAGAAGAAACAGAGCTCTAAGGTGACAATGAAGATAAGCAATTGCAGAAGAGTAATTAGTCAGTGGAAAAAAGAGGATCTTTAACGCCAAGGATAAAATTCACATCCTCCAAGATAGACTCGAATAGTCGAAGTCTTATCCATGTTTCTTTATTATCAACAAAATAAAGGAGTTGATGCAAGCTTACAAAGAGGAAGTAATGTTTTGGAGACAAAAGAGTAGAGAAAGATGGCTAAGACTTGGAGATAGAAACTCTAAATTCTTCCACTGTTCAGTTAAGGCTAACAGATCATGCAGGAACATCACCAAGTTGAAGGATGATAATGGAATGACCACTGGTCGGATGGCGCTAAAGCGGAGGTGGCTCTTCAATACATTTCCAACCTCTTCAAATCCTCGAACCCAAGATCATACGAGGCCGTTTTCAGAGCATGATTCCCAAAGTCACTAGCAGTATGAATGAGTCCCTAATGAAGAGCATATCCAAAGAGGAAGTCAGGAACACCATTTTCTCAATCAAAGAAGATAGCGCTCCTGGTCCGGGCGGGATGACGGGACTGTTCTTGCAACGGTTTTGGAGTACTATAGGAGATGAGGTCACCAAAGAAGTACATGAGATTTTTGCCTCAGGTACAATGCCTCTGGATTGGAACTACACTTTTTTATGCATGCTGCCAAAGATACATGAACTAGAGTTAATGACGGATCTCAGACCAATTATTTTGTGCTCAGTTCTCTACAAGACATTCTCCAAAATATTGGTCCACAGACTTCAATCTTTCCTTCAGGATATTGTCTCCGTTAACCCATCCGCTTTTGTGAGGGACAAGATGATCTATGATAATATTTTGATTGCACATGAAGCAATACATGCTTTGAAAGTGGATCCAGAGATATCAATGGAGTAAATGGCGGTGAAAACGGACATATCTAAGGCATATGACAGAGTCAAATGGAGCTACTTGAGAGCTTTACTGATTGCAATTGGCTTTGATTTGAGATGGGTTGAATGGATAATGATGTGTGTATCTTCAGTCTCATATGTTGTCCTCATCAATGATCAACCCTTTGGTCTGATCACCCTAGAGAGAGGTATTAGACAAAGTGATCCTTTATCACCTTTCCTGTTTGTTTTATGCACTGAGGGCTTATCCCATCTGTTAGCTGAACGCGATCATCTCATCGAAGGAATCAGATTCTCGGAGACATGACCATCAGTGCATCATTTTTTTTTGCTGACGACAACCTCTTCCTGTGTAAAGCATCAGTGACTCAATGCATCAAGCTCAACAGAATTCTACAGTTTTATGGTGAAGCAACATGGCCAAATATCAACTACCACAAGTCTTCCATCAGTTTTGGAGAAAAGGTTCCAGAACAAACATGTGAGCAAATAAAGAATATTTTGCAAATCTCTGTAGAAGGAGGTACAAGTAAATACTTGGGACTTCCTCTGAGTGTCACGGGCTCAAAAGTAGAGAGATTGATTTTCATATCTTAAGGAAAGAATCCAAGGTCGACTAGATGGTTGGTATATGAGGAAGCTATCACTGGGAGGTAAAGAAGTTCTACTTAAAGCATCGGCTTTTGGTCTTCATGTTTTCACCATGTCAGTATTCAGGTTGCCAAAGACTTTACTATCAAAGATCTCAAGCTCAATGGCTAACTTTTGGTGGAGCAATAAACTGGGACAAGAAAAATACATTGGGTCTAGTGGGACCGCTTATGCTTACCTAAAAAGCTTGGTGGAATGAGTTTTAGGGATTTGGAGTGTTTCAATCAGGCCCTTTTAGCGAAGCAGTGCTGGAGACTTTTAGTGTACCCAGAAAGCTTATGTGCCAGATTCCTCATAAGCCGATATTTCCTGACTGGTAACATCTTATCATCGGTAACTGGGACAAGAGCATCGTATGCTCGGAAGAGCATCATTTTTGACAGAGAATTATTACTGAAAGGTTTGAGACATGAGGTTGGAAACGGGGGCAACACTTTTGTGTGGATGGATAAATGGGTGTTGGATCCGGCTGAAGGTCTACGAGCTCCATGGATAAAGAATATCACATTTGATGTGAATTTAAAGGCGAGCTCCCTGATTAAACATAACCTCTATAAGATGGGATACTCGAACTCTAGAGGATTTTTTTGTTCCTTGAGACGTAGTGTTAATCAAAAATAGACAGCCAGTGGTATCTAGAGAGGATTATCATTCATAGAGATTCAATAGAAGTGGAAAGTTGACTGTCAAGTCAGCCTACTGGTTAGCTTGTGATCTCAAAAAAAAGGAAAGCCAACCACAAGCTTATCAGTTTCCTTCCTTAAATCCAGTCAAAGAGAAGGTGTGGAAGATAATCACGGTGCCAAAGATCAAATGTTTCATTTGGAAATCGATTAGTGAGGCTCTTCTGGTGACTGATTTGATTATTGCCAGGGGAATGAAAACTGAAAACTATTGTCAGGTGTGTGGAGTTCAGGGTGAATCTATAAACCATTGTTTGTTCTTGTGCGATGTGCCTAGGCAGGTATGGGGTCTTGCGGGGATCCCACACCCACCGAATGGACTCCATGCAGACTCTATTTAGGAAAACATGAGTTTCTTGATGCGCCTTGCTAGTATAAGAAGGGGGAATGCTGATTTCAACAGGGCTTGGCCATGGGTATTGTGGCAAATCTGGAAAAGCAGGAATGCTCTTTTATTTGAAGGAGCAAGATGGAGCGCCTAGGAAATCGCCCAGAAGGCAAAGAATGATGCGGATGAGTGGTTTATGGCCCAAATGCTAGATCAAGAAATTAACATGAAGGAAAGGATACCTAGAACAAAAAAAAAGTAGCTTGCTGGAAACCACCACCATCAAAATGGCTGATGTGTAACATTGTACGAGATTGGGATAAGAACTCTGGTAGTTTGGGTACAACTTGGATCGTAAGAAACCATAGAGGGGGTGGTTCTCTATCACAGTATAAGAGATTTTTCGGGGATTATAAGTGGAGAAGAAGCCAAACTGACAACGATTCTCTGGGCAATTGAAAGTATGACGAGCATGAGAATTACTAACATAATTTTTGCAGGAGAATATGCAGAATGTTCGGGGCTGTCTCTCGGCCAAACGAATGGCTGTCTTTTGCCTTTTTGGTTCAGAAATTAGGAGTGCATTAAAAAATATTCAGGAATGGAAAGTGTTAGTTGTGCAAAAAGAGGCCAAAGCAGGGGCTACGATCATAGCGCAAAGCGTGAACAATTTGGGTTTGATGCAATCTTATGTGGCGTTAAATCATCTTGAGTGGTGATTACAGGTCTTTCTCGATGAAAGTAGTTCCTTCTGAAGTGTCTAGTCTGAAGCAGGGCTACGAAGAGGGGATGAAGTTGATGTTTTTTTTTGTAGGGGTTATGTTACTCATAATTTTTCAGGGGTCTGTCCTGATTTTATTCTCCTGTTTGATGGTTTGTTAGTATCAGTTGTACAGGTTCTAAAGTTTTATTTATAAAATGAAGTTCAGATGGAAAAAAAAAAAGTCAACTCCAGATATTCTATTGTATATTAGGTAGGGTTTTTAGTCCGCATTTGGGTAGTAGCCGATACCCAAACTTTTAAATCGGAAAGTTATTGGGTTATTTTTCAAAAACGAAATTTCAATTGCCCAACCCAAGTTGTCCTCTCCTTCTTCTTCTTCTTCTTCTTTTTCTTTGCTATGCCTAACCGAAAATTCACCAAAAAATCCCATTCTCCATGGAAACAAAACCTCCAGAGAAAATCTCAAACCCCAAACCCAGAGACTTCCTAAACCATCTCGAAACATACCTCGCCAAAAGAGATGGCGTAGACAAGCTCCTGAAGATCTCCCGTTACGCAACCAAGTTCCTCCTCTCATCATCCCTCATCGCACAAACCAATCCCCTAACTCACCGTCTCAAATCCTTCGAATCAAGCGTCGGAGTCAGCCGCAAGGCCTTCCGTCTCGGTAAATTCGTACAAGACATCAACGCCCTCAAAGCCTCGCGATGGCACTCGAAACTCGACCTCGCGATTCTGATACTCGCCTACGGAGGAGAAGGAGTGTACTACTTCGTCGAGCAGTTCATCTGGTTATCCAAATCGGGGTTGATGAACTCGAAGTTGTTGCAGAAGATCAGTGCCTGGGCTGAGCTTGTGGGATACGTTGGGAGTGTTTCGTTAAAGATTAGGGTTTTGAGAGAAATTAAGGAAGAGGAAGCTTGTGTTGCTTCGACGATTGAGATCTCTGTAGCTAGAGGGATGTCTTGTGAATGTGAAGAGGAGAAGATGAGAAAACTCAAGGAGAAGAAAACATTGAAGGTCTTGTCTGTTCTTCAAGATGTTGCTGATGGGTTAATGACGGTTGCTGATCTAAGGGATGGTAAGGGAGTGTTATCCGCTCCGAGTTTGATTGCATCAGCAGGTTTGTTCTCAGCTATTATCAGTACTCATAAGAACTGGGTCTCTTGTTGATGATGATGATCATCTATCTACTAAATAAAGGTTTTTCGTTTTTATCTGCTCACTACAACACTAACGTTTTTGATTCACTGTTTAAGTAGAAATGAGTTTTAAGTTTTTGGAAGTAATACAGAACAGAAAGAAGAATAGTTTGTTAAAGGAAACCTGTTTTTTTCTAAGTTTCTTACAAAGACAGAGAAGAGAAATGTCTGGAGAGTCTACCTTCCTTTCAAGGAACTGCTGTCGGATTTTGATCGTTTGAGTTGCCATGGAGGTAAGCAGCCTCTGAGAGGTGATTGTATCAATAAAGATGATGTTGAAAGCTGTTTTTGTCTCATGGAGATGGAAGACAAGCAGGTGAATGAGCTTGTCAGACTTTTCCTTTCGTTTTCTTCCTCCGCGATCTGCCCATGTGGATCATCATGACTGTGACTAACCGCTGTGATCTTGAGTGACTCAGGAAGTATGCAGCTACATACAGAACCTACAGCAAGAAGCCGAACTTGTAGTTCAGTCATGTGATACAAGTCGTGGACGATTTGAAAATGCAGTGAAACCTCTGTTTTACCTATTTTCGCAAGGCGGTTCACCCATTTTGGGATCTTCTTGCCAGTAAGCTTGTAGCAAACGTCGTGGCAGAAATGGTTGCAGTTCTTAGCGATCAAGTGATACATATTCCCATAGTAACTGCAAGCCGTGTCTTCCATGAACTCTCTCACTTGTGCCGGGTTTAAACTTGTGGTTCCTATGAATATTGACTTCTTGAATTTGAAGCCCGGGCATTGCCGTGGTTCGACCTCAAAAACACCACTGGCTGCGTAATCATGTGCCCCAAAAGCATATTCTACTCCATGAACTGGTCACCCAAACATTCAGAGTTAGCTACAAAACCATCTCAAGAAGTAACAACACAATGCCCTAAAGCTTACCTTCTACACCAGAGTGGAATATACCGAGGCCTGCCCAATAGATATATCCGTTAATAGGAGTCAAGTCATAAACATTGAGATAGACTGGTGTTCGGTCTGGACCATGGTTGCTTGACTTCACTTTCGAAAAGAAGCAAAACCGCTCAACTGATTTGCTTTTCAGAGGAGCAAGAGATTTCCAACGTTTCTTTGACGCGAGTTTCATCTTTTCACCAAACCCTGATCGAAACTCTAGTAGCGACTTTGACCAACCTGATCATCCAAAGTTCAAATATTAGATTCGAAGTAGAACACAATCTCCAATGTTCACATTATCCATAGGAATTTCAGATAAACGCTTTACCTTTCTTATGCTTAGACTCTATCTCTCCCTTCAACATTGGATGCCTCAGTAGAGGTTATCCTGTATGTAAGCATCAATCAATATAAGCAAAGAGCTCTGTGCCACATTATGTTTTTATTAAACGTAAGAGACCCAAATTGAAAAAAGAAAGAATCTTTTTATAATCTTTCCTATTTGGCTGAAAACACAACAACAGCTCATTTAAAAGTCAACACCGATCCCTCTTGGCCGGCTTCAAATAGTTATACAAGACTAAAGTATACAAATATAATAGAGCATGCATCTTTAAATAAAACAATATTGGTCACATTTTTTCATCTTAATATGAAAAAAAAAACTGGGTCACCTGAATATCTGGTTTGTGAACGCTAAAAGAATCTAAACTCTCTACGTTACTTTCCAAAATATACATTGGCAAAGAAAGAAAAAGGTGGGCAAGGATTAGTGTTTATAATATATATTTTTGTTATACAGAGAGTTGCTACCATGTTAGGAGCAATCATGATGACCAAAAGATGTAGTTTTTGTATTAAATAAAAGGAATAGACAGGAGAAGATGATACAGAGAGATTAGTAAAGAGTTTAGGAGACAAGTCCAAGCTTCAACAACTCATTCCAACTAATTTTGAATCTTGCAAAAAAAGAAGAAGCAAATGACTCTAAGGGCTTGATTGGTAGAGCATTAGCATATGCATTATGCTCTCTATTATCCAATCAACATTTACCTCAGAAGCATTTAGAAGAGCATTTACTAAATGCTAATGCTCTCCAAATGCTCTAGGCTCAATGCTCTCATATGAAGCTTTTGGAGGAGCATTTGCATTTAAAATATATAAAAATTAAAAAACAATTATATATAATTGATTTATTTTTATTTTTAATATAAAAAATATTTTTATAATAAAACAATATAAATTTATATTTTAAAATAAAAATTGCTGTTAAATATTTTTAACTTTTTAAAAGAACAATATTTCACATTTAAAGTATAATATAATTTATATAATTACACATATCATTCATTATTTTAAAAAACAAGCATAAAATAATATATATTTATTTATATATGAAATATATATATATATATATATATATATATTATTTAGACACTAATAAATAAATTATATATCTTATATTAATTTTTATAATAATTTTATATATGAATCACTTACTACTCTGTAAATAAATATTGATAATTATATAGAAATTTTATAATTTATTTATTTATATTTTGTTCTTTTGTTTTATAATATTAAAAATTATGTTATATCCAAATATAATTTAATCTTTTAACATAGATTTTACATTTTTGTAAATAATAATATTTCACATATAAAATATAATATAATTTAAAAATGAATATTTTTTATTTGTAATAAAAAATAGATTATTAATATAGTATATATAGATATTATTTTAAAATAAATATATTATACACTAAATTCTATGATAATTTTTAAATTGTATACTGCTAATGCTCTACCAATCACTTTATTAAAAATTTTAATGAAAGCATACAGCTTCTGCAGCATACTGCTTCTACAGCATTCTGCTAATGCTTTATCATCTGTCGTACCAATCGAAGCCTTAAGTCTCTAATTCAACCTAACTTAAACAGCATCAAATTAATTAAATTCTACAAACAAAGTTTTGAAACTACATTCACTCCCTAGATTTGGCAAATCTTGAAAAATGTAGCATTAATTAGTGAAACTTATTTTACCAAAAACGGAAGTATTTGTGGAAGTTATTATTACAAATCAAAACTGACCCATTTTGCACGGTCAATTCAGAAGAAAAAGAAAACATTAATGAGAAAATGGTCATTTAAATACCCAACTTTCACCAATTAGCCAAAACAAATACAGACTTTTTATTAAGATATAAAAATCACAAAGTTACATTGACCTAGCCATTATAGATACACTTTTAGTCAACTTTTTCATCGTCAAATTTCCGTTTACTTTTCACGGAGACATGTTCTAAAAACAAAACAAGTTTACAAAATCCCAGTTTCATGCTCTTAGAACGAGCATAACTTCCAAAATTCATCTCTTGAGCATAACTTCCAAACTGAATTCATCTCTTGAGCATAACTTCCAAACTGAATTCATCTCTTGAGCATAACTTCCAAACTGAATTCATCTCTTCTTCTCTTCTCTGAAAAATTGGTGTTTTGTCTTCTTCTCTTTGTTACTTTGCTAAAGAATCGAGTGAGGAAGATGAGTTTGATTCTGTTTGGAAAATGAGATGGAACTTATTTGTGAGACTGTTTCAGATTGTTTGAGATGAGGAAGTGAAACTCATTACTAGACATGTTGTGGATTTATTTGTTTTATGTTTGTTGTGATTGCAGTTGTCTATCTCTTCTATTAAGCTATTGTATTATGTGGAAGCTCTCATAAAGTGGAACTTATTTGTAAGACTGTTCAGATTGTTTCTGTTAAACTCTTGTTTGTCAATAAGAACTGATCTAAAAGGTTTTACTGAAACATCATCGTACGTTGAAGTTAAACACGAGTCATTGGTTTTTCTAGAATGATTCTTGTTTTTAATATTGTCCCTGTTTTTTTTAGTTGCTTCTGTGCTATGAATTAAAAAATTAGACTCACGATAGTTCTTTAAGAGTGGTTCTTGTTGTTAACATTATCCCTGTCTTTGTGTTATGAGAAAATAATATACACTAATCAAAACACATGAATGCTTGCATAAAACAAAAAAAATCCAAAAAGTTTAACAACAAACCAACGACATTCTAGAACCATAATAATCCAAAGACAACAAGTAACTTGTGATAATCCAAAATAACTAGCTGTGATAATTCAAAGACAACAACTAAAAAAAAGCAACATATGCATCCTACGGCCATTAAGCTTGTGAGCCAACTTGTGATCCACTTTGAGAGAGTCCTTGTGATCCTCCTTCCTATTAGAAAATATATAAAAATTTGAAACCACCTAAGTTCGTAATTGTATAAAAAGCAGAAATAAAACAACAACAAAAACATACTTGATCCTTCTTTGGTCGGCCTCTTGGACGTTTAGGTTCAGGTTGAACCATAGGTTTTGAACAACTCACTTTGGTATGTCCTTCTTCTCTACAGTTCGAACATGTCATGACACGCTTATCACGGGTTAACTTGGTTTTACTAGAGGTAGAAGATGATTCATTTGCGCTTTTCTTTCTCGCATATGTACTTGGTCTTCCTCTATTACCTAGCCTATTTGGTGGAGGCAAGACGGGTAATCTATTCAGCATAGGCCACAACTTCATCCCTTCCACAGGCCTAATACTACACTCATAAGTTTTCCTCCATCTTATGGTAGTGTAATAATCAGAAACGTAGTCATCTACTTTTTGCTTCTTTGCAGTGATCACACAAGCAGCATGGTTACAAGGAATTCCATTCAGTTGCCACATCCCACAACCACATGTTTTTAGACCCATATCAACGCTATACGAACAACCATGATAATCAATTTCATACACATCACCCGTAGCCATGTATCTAATACAATCTTGAGCCTTAGCTATAGCAGTTTCTATCGCAGCATGTGCTCTTTTTGTGAATCTAGTCTTCAACCTATTAGCGACGATTGACCTTTTTGATGTGCGTACCATACATTGTCGCCTAATGTCCTCTAACATGTCAAGTAGTGGTTTTCTCCTAGCCTCACGAATGGTTTTGTTAAAAGACTCATTCAGGTTATTCAAATTATCATTGCAACAAGAACCAACCTTAAAGTAAGCTCGAGACCATGTATGCGGACTAGTGGCCTGTAGAGATTGATGTGCCAGTTGATTGTAGCTCTTCAATGCATTCATATTCTCTCTGAAGTCTCCTAAGGTGTAGCTGCGGGCTATTCGCCAGAATAATCTCTCTAGTTGTGGGTCGTGGTTGTCTCTCTTCCAATTTCCTAAAATGTGTCTCGCACACATGCGATGTTCAGCATTAGGAAGTTCAAGGTGAACAGCTTTCACCAAACCCTTTAAACAACACAAAAAGATCATGTGAGATACAAGTTTACTAAAACAAACAAGTACACAAAGCTTTTTACCTTTTGCTTATCTGATATGACTGTGAAGTTACTCCCATCACCGAGGTCTAAATCCACTTTAAGGTGATTCACAAACCATGCCCAATTAATATCATTTTCAATCTCTACCACTGCCCACGCAATAGGCACAATTCTGTTATCTCCATCTCTTCCAACTGCAGCAATCAATTGGCCCTTTACATCCCATTTTAGAAATGCACCGTCTAGTCCTATAATTGGTCTACAAGTCGACTTCCAAGCTGCACGTTGTGCTTCAAAACAAATGTATATACGATCAAACCTTTGCTTGCTTCTTGGTGTTGGTCCAGGAATGGTCATTATCTCCGTTATAGTCCCTGGATTAGTCTTGCTAAGCTCTGCTTCATAGTCCCATATTCGAGAAAAGTGTTTTTCATGGCCTGCTCTTCTTTCCCTTGTGATTTTAGTCTTAGCTTTTCGACATTGTTCTTCAGTAACTGTCAAGTTGTACGTTCTCTTGATCTCTTCACCAATTTCCTTAGTTGTAAGCTTAGGATTCAACCTCAACCTTTCCGTAAACAGTTGCGCAATTGATGAAGTTTTCAGCATCTTCGAATAACCAGAACGTACACAAACGTGTTCATTAACATAAACCTTTATCTGCAGTTTATGCTTTCTCCTCTCGTACGAACAATACACTCTCCAAGGGCAATCATAATCAGTGCTAGAACAAACAGCACCAAGCTTCATTTGTGTTGATATGTAAAGCTTGATATCATATCTTGTTTTCAGAGAATACCTAAGAAGAGCTTGTTTGAATTCAGATGCAGATGAAAATGTCTTTCCCAATGCTAAAACCTCATCAGCTGATGCTGCATCTTCGCGAGCTTCCCTTCGCGCATCTTCTTCCTCATCATCAGATGATATAGGATCAGGTATATTATTTTCTGTCCAGCAATCGTCTTCACCACTATCATCATTATCTTCTCCATCATTCCTTGCAGCATCTCCAAATTGCGATGATAAAAATTCACAAGCTTGTTCTTCAATTCTTACGCCGTCGTTTTCATTCTCTTCTTCTTCGTCCTCATTCCTTTCTTCGTCAACCTCATCAGCAGGATCATCAACAATAGCCTCACAATCATCGGCTGGTAGAAACTCACACTCGTCTCTATCATCACCTTCAATTGCAGTAAACCACGTTTCATCACGTTCAACAACCGGTGGAGGTCGAGGCTCAAAAGCTTCATGTTCTCTAGCTCTGCCTCGACGTAGCGGAAGCTTATTTTGTCTCATCATAAAAGGAATAACTCGATTTGCAGAGAAGTGAAATCAGATTTGTGGCTAGGTTTTTTTTTGATCAGAGTATTAGGGTTCTAAAGAAAAAGAACGTGTGTTGATTTAGGAGCTTTAGTTCCTTTGTTATATTTTTTAAACATTGTTGTATTTGGCTCCGTTAAAAAAATAAACGGAAGTTAGACGAGGAAAATAATTGACCAAAAGCATACCTATTACGGCTAAGTCAATGTAACTTTATAATTTTTATGTCTTAATAAAAAATCTGTATTTGTTTTGGCTAATTGGTGAAAGTTGGGTATTTAAATGACTGTTTTCTCAAACATTAATGGTCAGTTCTAGGGTTTATTGTTCCAGATCTGCTGAAAACATAGCTTTAAGGAAAGACCAACGACAATGCACTAAGAAATTGAAAAGCGGTTCTCAAAAACCGGATAATGTATTCGAAATTCAATTTTGTTAAGAAGGGAAACGAGGGGTTTGTGGGAACTTACGGAATTGGACTGTAGATTGACCCATTACGCGTAACGGAGCGAAGAAGTAAGAGTCGGCATTAACTGTGTGAACCACCTGAGACTGAAACTTTGAAGATAGTTTTTTTTTTCTTTCTTCTTTTTTTTGAGACTTAAGTTTTTGAGTTTAATTTCACAAGAAGAAGATGAGAGCCAGAGAGAGAGAGAGAGAGAGAGAGAGAGAGAGAGAGAGAAAAAAAGGGAACGAATCCTTTCGCTCTCTCGTCCCGTGTCTTTGTCTGTTTCTTTTCTGTGCATGTTTGTTTGGTTCTTATTTTATCTTGTCTCTACCAAAAACGCTTTAATGGTTAAAACTGCGTTTCACATTAAAACGCTGTATTGCATTTGGTAAACCCATGTATATTTATTAACAATGGTAATCCCAATTAATGTTGAAAGTAAGTGTATTTTCAGTTAATTTCATATAATGTTGAAATGTTGGGTTTTTCAACTATGCAACTATTGAAAATGATATGTACCTTTACATTAAAATTACAAAAATCATGTCTTTCCATTGTAAAAGAAAAATTAGCTTTTTTTTAAGAAAGATTGTTAATATATTCTAACAAATGTCTTTTTATAATTATGTGTTCTTTTCATTATGATATATTTATAAATAATGTGTTTTATTCTAAATAATGTGTTACATTTATATATGTTTTTTAGAAAGTTTTCATAATGCATTATAGTATTTTTTTTAGTGATGTATCTATATTGTTACATATTTTTAATTAATCATTACAACCCGCTAAGTAAAACACTGCAATTATTTGTCATTATAACTATATTAATGAAGAACGATTGCAAATTTTGATGATAAACCATTGTGATTGTTGGTAAAGCTTGTGGAGATTAAGTTTTTTGACTTACCATTACAATTATTGATATTAATAATTGAAACTTTTTGCTAACTATTGCAATTGTTGGTTCTACCCATTGCAACTTTTAATACTTTGTATAAGGAGTTAAGTTAAGAGAAGATAATTATTAGTATGATACATATGCTCTAGCTGCTAAGATCTCTTCTTTAAAGTCATTGATTGTTTTAGCAAAAACTAATAATCTTATGATTGACTGAAGAAGTACAAATGTATCATAACCGAAGAAGGTATGAACGTATTGTAACCCAAGAGATACACACGTTTCTGCATCAAAGAAGTACAAACATGTTGCGATCACATGGGTACAAATGTGTCGTGATTAGAAAGGTGCGTACGTGTCGTGACAAGAGGAATGTGAACTTGTCATGATCGGAGGGGTACAAACGTATCGTGAACGTAGGGTGATCGTGACCGTAGAAGTGCAAATGGATTGTCACTGAAGAGGTGCGAAGGATCATCACAGAATGGATCCGAACGAGTTACCATCGAAGGGGTGCGAACGGGTCATCTACGAAAGGGTGCGAATGAACTGTCATTGAATGGGTGTGAACGTAACATTATTGAAAGGGTGTGAAGAAAATGTACCAAAAAGTTTTTAATGAGTTTTTTTGTTTTTCATTTTCACATCTATATTGAAATACAAATTTAAAGAAATTTTATACATGTTTAAATTATTCAGGTAGTTCGGTTTGTTGGACTATTTTATAATATTATATACTTATAAAATTAAATATATGAGTTTTTAGTATATATTTCAGATTTGTAATAAAAAATTTAAATAGTAAATTGAACAAATGCATGATTACTGAAAACACCTTATTGCATAATGAAAAAACATAACCATAATGGAATATATCTCTTTCCTTTATTTAAGGAATAATTCCTTTTCTAATGTTATTCAGTTTTGGACCAATAATATCCAACAAACTCCACCGTGAGTCAAGAACTGAAAACATCTTCATAGTGATTTCCCTTCGAATCTTTACACTGGCAATGACGAAACTATCTTCAGGCTTCAGTCACCTTCAACAACTCCAAACCGTCATTGAACTTGTTCACCGGCACAACCTTTGTCAAGACATCAGCCGGATTTCTTGAGGTTGGAATCTTCAGCACCTCCACCTCTCTAGAAGCGATCCAATCTCTGATAAAATGGTACTTTGTAGCAACGTGCTTAGTCCTCTCATGATAGACTTTGTTCTTTGCCAAACAAATCGCACTCTGCGAATCGCACCATATAGAAACACACTTCTGCACAAATCCGAGCTCCTTTAGTAACCCCTTGATCCAAATGCTTTCTTTCACAGCTTCAGACAATGAGATTTACTCAGCTTCAGTTGTCGATAGAGCCACCATAGACTGCAAATTTGACCTCCAGCTAACAGCGTTTCCTCCTACCTTGAATACATAACCAGAAATCGATCTTCTTCTGTCCAAATCAGCTGCATAATCAGAATCACAAAAGCCGTCAACTGAAAACTCCTTTCCCTTTGTATAAGTTAGACATAGTTGAGATGCTCCTTTGATGTATCTCAATAACCACTTCACGGTTTCCCAATGCAGTTCCCCAGGTCTACTCATAAACCTACTAACCAGACCAACTCCATACGCTAAGTCAGGTCGCGATCCCACCATAGCGTACATGATGCTTCCTATAACACTTGAGTACGGAATTGTGTTTGTGTCTAACACCTCAGAATCAGCTTCCACATAACACAACTTGAAATGTGCTCCAATAAGTGTATTCACCTTCTTTGATTCTACCATATTGAAGTTTCGTAGAACCTTCTTCAAATATTCGGACTGAGACAACTTCAATATTTCTTTCTCTTTGTCTCAGAATATATCCATACCAAGAATTCTTCTTGCGTTCCCAAAATCTTTCATCTCAAACTCAGAGCTTAGTAAACTTTTCAACTTCGAAATCTCATGCATCTCCTTAACTGCTAATAACATATCATCCACGTACAATAGAAGGTACACATAACTGTTTTTAGAAACCTCCTTAACGTAGACACACTGATCTTGCTCACTTCTCACAAAACCTTGATCCAACATAAACTTGGCGAACTATTTATTCCATTGTCTTGGAGATTGTTTCAATCCATAGAGGGATTTCTTGAGCAAACAAACTTTCTCATCTCCACCTACTTCAAAACCTTCAGGCTGAGACATGTATATGTCTTCTTCCAAGTTTCCATGAAGAAAGGATGTTTTAACATCCATCTGTTCAAGCTCCAAATCAGCATGAACAACTAACGACAGCGTGATTCGAATTGAGATATGCTTCATTACAAGTGAGAATACTTCTTGATAATCAATTCCTTCACGTTGAGCATACCCTTTAGCCACTAATCGTGCCTTGTGCCTCTTTGGATCAACTCCCGGAATTCCTTGTTTCAGTTTGAATAACCATTTACTCCCAATAACCTTCACTCCTTGAGGTTTATCAACTATCTCCCAAGTTTTGTTCTTGTCCAGAGACGTCATCTCTTCACCAGCAGTGGCTTTCCAGAGTTTATTATCTTTGCAAATCATAGCCCCATAATAGTCTCTAGGTTCTTCAACCTCTACTAACTCTTCAGCTGCAGCAAGGGCAAAAGCCACTTCAGACTCTTCTGTGAAGTTCAAGGGTGGAATGACATTCGTGTATCTTGCTGGTGGTACAATAGTCCTCATTTGTCTATCCCTTGCGAGTTGGTAATTTGTCAAACCACCACTCGAGTTTTCTATATCAACTTACTGTCACTTTCTGTTTCTGTTTGACCATCATAATTAGCTTGAACAGGTCCGGGTTCTTCATCTGCTTCAGAACCCATTGAGTTAGTTGTTGCAGACTCTCCATCTTCACGTGGAATTTCCGTGATAACCTTAGCTTTTCCACTCTCTAAGTTATCCTTAGCTTCTTCGTCAGTGGATTCTCTGGTCGTTCCCAACATGTCTTTATACATCACATGTTCTTTGAACAAAGCATTACGGCTTATCACACACTTCTTCTGATCCAATAACCAGACTTTGCAGCCTTTCACACATGGTGGGTATCCTATAAATACTCCCTTCAGCGCCCTTGGCTTCAACTTTCCTTGATCAACATGTACATAGACAATCGATCCAAACGTTCTTAAGTGTTTGTATCCAGGCTTCTTCTTAAGCCAAACTTCTTCAGGAATGTTGTTGTCAATCGCAGACGATGGTGTTCTATTGATCACATAAGCTGATGTAGCTGCAGCTTCCGCCCAGAAGCTTTCACTTAAACCAAATTTGTTTAACATACATCGAACCTTCTCCATAATTGTTCGATTCATACGCTCAGCAACACCATTTTTATGTGGCGTATAACTACACGTACGGTGCCTCTGAATTCCATTCTTCTTGCAGAATGCGTCGAACTCCAAGTTACAAAACTCCAGACCATTGTCTGTCCTGAGACACTTTACCTTTTGATTCACTTGATTCTCAACCAGCGTCTTCCATTCACAGAAACTTTCGAAAGCTTG
Organism: Moricandia arvensis; assembly: GCA_905132765.1. Taxonomy (NCBI): domain Eukaryota; kingdom Viridiplantae; phylum Streptophyta; class Magnoliopsida; order Brassicales; family Brassicaceae; genus Moricandia; species Moricandia arvensis. The sequence goes on from CAJHQP010001571.1 coordinate 55,465, forward strand.
ATCTTTAGTCTTCAAGAAGTATAGCCAAACCTTCGATGAGCAGTCATCGATGATTGACAAGAAGTATTGCTTCTTTGATAGGGAAGGATGCACCTTTGGAGACCCCCAGAGGTCAGCGTGGACGTACCCAAGTACCTTGTATGTGTCATGCTTTCCGAGTGAGAAGCTTACACGTTTTGTCTTTCCCATCACACAATCTTCGCAAAAATCCTGAGTATCGATCTCCTTCTTCGTTAGTATGTTTTTGCTAACCAAGATCCTCAGATTTTTCTCACTCATGTGGCATAATCTGTTGTGCCACAAACCAGTGATATCGCTCTTCGGTTCTGTAACTTCTCTATGGTGAACTTCGTTTTTCACAGTCTCACCCTCGAGGATATACAAACCGTGTATCAGTTTTCCTCTCAACCCCAACCTTCCATTCTTATGAAACGTGAGCTTACCATCTCTACCACTATGCTGGAACCCGAGTTTATCAAGTGTTCATGTTGATATCAAGTTTCTTCTCAGACTTGGAACATATCTGACGTTGTTCAACACAGAAATTGAGCCTCCACAAGTCATCAACTTTATAGAACCAATTCCCTTCGCCTCTACCGAATGATTATCCCCAAGTAGAATCTGATTTCCGTTTATCTCTGTAAAGGTATCAAACCAGTCTCTTCTGGACGTCATATGGTAGGTACACCCCGAATCAATAACCCAATTATTCCTTGGATTCAGATCAGAGACATTCAACGCGTTAGAATACTGAAGCTTCTCTGTGATAACACCCGCTTCACCTTGTTCCTCTCTGTCAAACTTCTTCTTTAAAGTGAAACAATCCTTTCTAAGGTGTCCCTCTTTCTTACAGTGCCAACACACCACTTTAGATCTTGACTTTGATCTACCACGATTGCTTTTCTTTGAATCGTTTCTCCATTCAGACCTTCCTCTATCTTTCATGACTAAACCTTCTCCAGCTTCTTTACTACTCCAACCACTGTCTTTCAACTCTCTTTCTTTATCACGAGTTGCTGCAATCACAGCCTCCAGAGTTATGGTGTCCTTTGCATACTTCAAAGTCTCCTTCAGTTGGTTGTATCGAGATGACAAAGAACATATAAGTAATATGGCTTGCACCTCATCTGTTACCATGACTCCAACGCTGTTCAAATCAGACACCAGCTTCATGAAATCATCAATATTAGAATCAACAGATGTAGCATCAGTCATCTTAAAGTTATAGAACTTTAACTACATGAAAATCATATTCGGCAGAGACTTAGACATATAGAGCCTCTCCAATAGCGACCACATAGCTGCTGCTGTCGTGCAGTGGCTAATTTTACGTAGAACATGGTCGCCAACATTCAGAACAATCAGGTTCATGGCTTTCTCTGATTTTTCTACCTTCGTGTGATCAATATCAGCCGGTGTTGGAACCGCTGATTTACCCTCCTTCGCTTCATCCTCTTCCTCCTTCGATTCAACTTTAACAGGTTCTCGAATCAGCTTCTCATCCATGAGAATTTCCTTCAAACCTAAGTAACCAAGATTCGCGAGCATGTGAATCTTCCACAACATAAAATCGCCAGACCCGTCGAACCGATCAACCTTTATTCATGTATTAGACATCCTAGCCTGAAGCTCTGATACCAATTGTTGAGAAACACACTTGCCTTGCAACACACGTTTTAGGTTTGTTCGATCGTTCGTTTGTTAATTCGCTCTCTCTCTTTCTAACTTAATACATAAGTAACAAGCAAGCAAAGAGAAATAAAGACACAGAGCAATTTAACCATTTCAGAGCCTCGATATGAGCTACTCTTACATCTGGGCCAGAGGATTCCGGCAATCCACTATGATGCGTTCAACCTCACCACCGAGCTTAGACAAAACAGGTTCAGCTCAATGATGCAAGGAGAAGAGAAACGTACAAGCTTATTGCTTCTTTTTTATTCGACAAGTCACATACGACTTCGAGCTTATATAATGCTCTTAGGATAACTCCTAAACCCTAATAGAATATATATCTTTCCTTTATTTAAGGAATATTTCTTTTTCCTAATGTTATTCAGTTTTGGACCAATAATATCCAACAATATAGTTCCAAAACCCTAACCTAGAATGCTGCCACCTATCCAAGATTCTTGAACAGGCCGGAAACTCTAGAGACTAACCGTGAAAAGAAGATGGTAGCCGCGGCGGAGGACTTCGAGGAGCAAGTGAGTCCTCCGCCACATCATCTCAATGACATCAACTGACATTAATACTTTATCTCCCTCCAAATTAACACATGTTAGTGTCCATCTTGTAGCAATGGAGCCTCCTGAAGCGGCAGCAGCGATCATAGGCCGTCTGATCTGTTGCCACCAGCAGGAGATGGTCTAGAAGCGGCATAGTCCCTTCTCCTTCCCAGAAAATCTCCAGGAACAGATCCACCATCGTACTCCCTCCTCCAACCTCCTCCACGTACGCTCTGTTCACAAGAGCTATTCTCACTGTATTGTTGTTTCCTGCAGCCGCACTCTCCAACACTGCCTCAAGCTCATCCAGTGGAAACTCTATATTTTTCTGTAACCACTTCAGTACCAGTATAATGATCATCATCTCCTATTGTTACTCTAGACTTCAATATATTATGATTAATAAACTTACCACTGGCTGAGGAGTGTTGATTTTGTGTAAAAGATTGGAGATAGGATCGGAAATTGAACGTGTGGAGAAGCTGATATATAGGGCACCGGCAAAGAGGAGAGCAACGGCCAAGTCAAGGTTGCTGGAGGAGTCATTGCAGAGAGGCATGCTTTTGGTTAACGGATTATTAGGAGCAACTGATATATCCTAATTTTTTGTTTGTTTGTTAATGTACACCTTTGGTGATCCCAATTTATGAAGGGAAATTGTCAAAATTGTTGTAGATAATTACATTATGTGAATGAACATAAGAAGGGGTTTATTCCTTAGTATAAGTTTATTCATTGGTATATTCTTTGGTATATTCTGATACCCAAATATTCTCTTTGTAACTCTTATATAAGGGACTTCCCTATTCATGAAATAAACAATTCATTCACAACACGTTATCAGCACGAAAGCTTGTAGCTATTTTGGAGATCCGTTCGCGGTCTAATCTACAAATCTCAGGAGGTCCATTCAGATCACAAAGGAAAAGGTAAAAGATCTAATCATAAACCTAAAAGATCTAGACATTCGTAACATAAAAAAAATTGCTTAATGAAAGATCCAATGAAAACAAACAAGTTCATGAGTGCATGAAAGATTGTTTAGGATTCGAGAGCAATACATGCTATAATATAAGACGTACGTATAATCCGTTTTTTTTTCTAAGCCGTATTCATGCCTTCGTGATACATGATAATGATAAAGCTTTCAGATCCAAAGTGCATCTTTTATACTTAATAACGTTTTGATTTTATACTTAATAACGTTTTTTCTTTAAAAAAAAAAAAAAAAAAGTTCATCACGTGTTCATACGTTTTTCTTTCGATCCGAGTTTTTTTTTATCATGTTTAAATCAGTCCGCATACACGATTTCAAAGCTCATTGCATAAGCATAATTTTTTTTTCTCTAAATTTGAATTCGTTCTAGATCAAGTTTTTCCTCACGTCGATATCAATGGAGTTTGGAGAAGATGATATTTCTTCTCCTGCAAGTAACCAATTATAAAAAAAAAATTAAATGAATAATAAAACAAACAAATAATAATAATAGTAACCCTAACCGATTTTTTTTAAAAACAAACCAAAATCGATTTTGTTTTAAAACACACGGTTTTCATATGATTTTGGTTTCATACAATCTGCATGAACACGTTATTAACTCATGCATACGTCTAATCACATCGACCAAAGTTTTTCAATTTTTGCATGAATCCCATACGTTACTAAACCCGTGCATACATTTATACGACACATGCATACGCTTTATGAAACTCATGCATACGCTTTATGAAACTCATGCATACGGTTTATGAAACTCATGCATACGGTTTATGAAACTCATGCATATGTTTAATCGTATTGTTTTTCTTTTGATACATGCATACGCTTCATGCATAAACCCTAATTGTTTTGCATTAAAAGTATATTTACAAATAATCGAATATTATATAAGATACATAATAATATATAAATCGTATATACATATATATCTAAAACCTAATAATAAGTTATATATATAAAATCGTATATATATCTATATAATATAAGAGAAGATATATATAAATATATAACAAACCGTATATATATAAATAAAGTATACGCATAAAAAAAAATCGAAAAATAATAATAAAAATAATAAAAATAAATTTCTCTTAAATTAAAAATTTTCTTGAAATAATATAATAAAATCAGGAGGAGAAATATATATTGATTTTAATAAATTATATCAATAAAAGTTAAAATTAATAGATAAATTATGATTGACTTATATGAATTTCAGATGTCGAAAATCAAGAATTTGGACTATGCTGCCCTGAATCTCTCTGGAGATAATTACTTACAATGGGCATTAGACACTAAGATTATCCTGAAATCAGAGGGACTCGGTGAATGTATTACCGAGGGTAACAATGCAAATGAAAAGGATAGATTCAAGGCAATAAGTATTATTCGCCATCATCTCACTGAGGGTCTAAAAGATCAATATCTCACTATGGAGAATCCACTCGACCTTTGGACCGCTTTACAGCGGAGGTATGATCACCATAAAACGGTGTTATTACCAAAGGCTCAATATGATTGGAAAAATCTCAGATTCCAGGACTTTAAGTCTGTGGATGAGTACAATTCAGCCTTGTTCAAGATTGTATCTAAGCTGAAACTCTGTGGTGAAGAGATAACAGAGAGGGACTTACTTGAAAAAACCTTCTCTACATTCCATTCAACAAATGTGTTGCTACAGCAGCAATATAGAGAAAGAGGTTTCACCACCTTTACTGATCTGGTCTCAGTCCTATTATTGGCTGAGGCTAACAATGAGCTACTTATGAGGAACAGTGAGATGAGACCTCTTGGATCAACCCCAATTCCTGAAGCCAATAAGGCAATAAAGGAAAAAGATGCTAATGAAAGCAACTACATCCATAATGATAAACATCATGGCAGAGGCCAGGGATGGAGAGGACGTGGTGGGCGTGGCAGAAATAACTACCAAGGCCGTGGGAACCACAATAACCGTGGCAGTGGATATCATTCCCACTCAGGCCGTGGTCAAGGACGGGGAAGTGGTCGTGGTATTACCAAACCGCCACACTCGAACAAATCTGTCTGCCACAGATGTGGAATGGGGAATCATTGGGCTAAAAGATGTAGGACCCCAAAGCATTTTATTGACCTCTACCAACAAAGCCAGAAAGGAAAGAATCCAGAAGTCCACTTGGTCGAGGATGGAGATGGCGATTTTGATCACGAAAATGATGACCTGATGGATTACGAGACATCTGATTGCCTTAAAGATTAGTCCAGAATTCGACACTGTGTTTTGTTTTGGTTTTTGGCTTTTATGCCTTATTGATTTATGTTTTATTTTCAAATTTTAAGATTCGGTGTTGCTTTTATGCCTCTGAGTCTATGATTGATTGAATTTTGATAGAATGGAAGTACTATTGGTGGATAGTGTGAGAATGGCTTAATTGCGGAAGTAATACAAAGAAGAATGTACTAGTTTGACAGATGATCAATCAGAGAAGGAGTTTGCGATTTGAGAGAGAATGAGAATGGGGAAGAACATGTTTTTCATTTTTGTGTGTGAGAAATTGATTACATCTTGCCCCCTATTTATAGAAACTACAAAGTATACACACTCAAGATATTCATAATAAACAATGCTTGTTGACAGCCACCATGAGCTCATCCCTTACATCACTTCTTGGTGGGGATGAGTTGGTGGGGATGAGTTGGTGGGGATGAGCTCATCCCTTACATCACTTCTTGGTGGGCATGAGCTCATCCCTTACATCACTTCTTGGTCAGCATGAGCTCATCCCTTACATCACTTCTTGGTCAGCATGAGCTCATCCCCTTTCATCACTTCTTGGTCACCATGACATCACTCCATGTCTAAGGTAATAGGAGTTACCTTGTGTGTCATTTTTACTTTTACCATTACAGTTTATTTTTACTGCCATGGTAACTTTCTTTTCCTTGTGTATTCATGCTTCTCCTCAACACTCCCCCTCAAGCTTGACCATATGAAACAAGTCAAGCTTGGAAGTCATGAAGCATTCCCTCATTAAAAACTTAGCCAGGTAAAACCCCATGGGATAAAACCCCAGCCAAGGAAAAAGAGTAGAACACTTCATGAAGGGGAGACTTAATGAGATGGGAGTTCCATGAGTCCAAGCTTTGAATGAATGAACTCACAGACTTTTTGGTTTGCAGCTTTGGTGAAGATATCTGCTAGTTGCTCCTCACTTCGTGTATAACATGGCAAGATGATCTGTTGCTCCACGGCTTGTCTAACTTTGTGACAATCCACTTCAATATGTTTAGTCCGCTCATGGAACACATTGTTGGAAGCTATGTGGATAGCCGCCTGATTATCACAATGCATGGTTATGGGAGTGGTTTGCTCAATTCCTAAATCCATTAGTAGGTTCTTTATCCAAATCAGTTCGCTGGTGAGCTTCCTCATTGCCCTATATTCCGCTTCAGCACTGGAACATGCGACTATCTTCTGCTTCTTGCTCTTCCAAGTGACTAGATTGCCTCCAATGAATGTGCAATATCCTGTAGTAGACCTCCTGTCCTTTCTGTCTCCAGCCCAGTCTGCATCACAATACCCAACGATCTCAGTGCTATTGTTGCAGCCTAGCCAAACTCCTTGCCCTGGTGCCTCTCTAAGATATCTTAGAATCCTTTCCACCATGTTCCAGTGATACAGTTTTGGTGCTTGCATATGCTGACTGACTTGGTTCACAGCAAAACACACATCCGGCCTTGTGATGGTTAGATAGATTAGCTTCCCCACCATTCTTCTATAGTGTTTTGTGTCTTCATATGGCTTATCTTCTATCTCCCCCTCACGCATTACTTTGTAGCCTTCTTCTAATGGTGTTTTGGCTTTTCTTCCTCCTAGATTACCAGCTTCTTTAAGTATGTCAAGTGTGTACTTTCTTTGGGACATGAACAGACCCTCATTGGATCTACACATCTCAATGCCCAAGAAATACTTTAGCTCTCCTAAATCTTTGATGTCAAAGCTTGCCTTGAGGAACTCTTTGGTTGATGCAATCCCTTTCTTATCATTGCCGGTGATGATGAGGTCGTCTACATAGATCAGTATGGCAATGATTCCTTGATTGCTGGTGAGGGTGAAAAGGGTATGATCAGCTTCAGACTTTGTAAATCCTTTTCCATTCAAGGTTGTGCTTAGCTTATGGTACCAAGCTCTTGGAGATTGCTTCAACCCGTAGATAGCTTTCCTTAGTCTTAGAACATTTCCAGGTTTTACCATGCCTTCCATACCAGGTGGTGGTCTCATATACACTTCATCTTCAAGCTCTCCTTGTAGAAACGCATTCTTGACATCCATTTGCCAAAGATCCCATTCTAGGTTCACGGCAATGGACAAGAGAATCCTGATGGTATGAAGTTTTGCTACTGGTGCAAATGTCTCAAGGTAGTCTTCTCCATATACTTGTGTATAGCCTCTTGCCACAAGCCGTGTCTTCTTCCTCTCTGGCTTCCCATTTGCTAAGTATTTGATGGTGAACAGCAGCATGCTTGTCACGGCTTTCTTGTCATTGGGAAGCTCACACTCAAACCAGGTTTCATTTTTGATCATGGCGCCAATTTCATCTTCCACTGATTTCCTCCACTCATCTATCTCCATAGCTTCTTCATACTTTCTTGGAATAAATTCTTGATCCACACTAGTCATGAAGGCTTGGTGGCTGGCAGGAAACTCTACTAAGGAACATGGAGTTTGTGAACGGTGTGCCACGGCTTGTGAGTTGAAGTACACTCTTGTATGTCGGATCCTAGTGCTTCTTCTTAGTGGTTGGACAGTTTCCTCAGTTGTTGTAGCTCCATCATCCGCTGGTTGATCTTCATTGTCTCTTGATTCTTCTGGTTGCTCTTCTTGATCATGAGTAGCTGTGTTGTCCGGCTGTGACTCAGTTTGATTCCCCCCCTCAGGATCAAGAGGAGCGTCCTCTGTACCTTCATTAAAAGGTCCCTCCTGGTCCATTTCTCCGGTTGGGTCTGGGCGGGTGGATGGAGGCTGAACTGCAGCTTCTCTTCTCGGTATTGTAATGCCAATGTTTTCCATGACTCTTCTTAAATTCTCAGCTCTGTCTGAGGCAGATTGCGACAAGTCTTTCACTTCATCCCAGCTCTTTTCTTCATAGTAACCTTTTGACTCAACAAACTTCACATCTCTGGATACTAAGACCCTCCTGGTCTCCGGTACATAGCATTTGTATCCCTTTTGTTGAGGTGAATAGCCAATAAACATGGCTCTGGTGCTCTTCGGTTCCAGCTTGTTCCTTTGCTCTCCTGGTATTAACACAAAGCACACGCAACCAAATACCCGAAGGTGATCTATAGATGGATTGCTCTTGTTTAATACCTCATGTGGCGACTGATCCTGCAATACCTTGGTTGGTATTTTGTTGATCAGATAGCAGGCAGTCATCACGGCATCTCCCCAAAACATTTTTGGTACGTTCATGTGGAACATCATGCTTCTGGCTACTTCCATAAGGTGCCGGTTCTTCCTTTCGGCCACACCATTTTGTTGAGGAGTATATGGGCAGCTTGTTTGATGAATCATTCCGTGCTTGGATAGGTAATGCTTAAATGCATTGCTTGTATATTCCCCACCATTATCTGATCTCAAAATCTTTATCTTTGCATTGTAATGGTTAGAAACATGATTTTGGAAGTTTATGAATGCATCTAATACCCTATCCTTTGATTTAAGTAGAGTGATCCATGTGTATTTAGTTTTCTCATCTATAAATGTCACAAAATACTTATGGAGTTCTCTAGATGTGCAAGGTGCAGTCCATACATCAGAGTGGATTAAATCAAAGGCACATTCATAGATAGTACTAGACTTAGGAAACACGGTTCTGCAATGTTTTCCTAGAATACAAGCTTCACACACTTTTTGAAAGGAAATACTAGGTAGCATGATGTTCAAGGCACGAGAATGAGGATGTCCTAATCTAGCATGCCACATGACATCTTTAGGGAAGTTAAAACAAGAACTTAAAGCAATAGATAAATCGGTTGTTGGCATAGTGTCTTCAAGTAAATACAAGTCTCCTTTGGTTACACCTTTGCCAAGTAACCTACTAGTTTCAATATCCTGAAAATAGACATCATTAGGCGTGAAGGTAACATTGCAATTTAAATCAGTAGCCACTCTTTTTACAGATAACAAATTGGATGTGAAATTAGGCATATAGAAAGCTTTGGAATCTTTTTCAAATATCCTAAGTTCACCAATCCCTTTAATTGGCACCATCTCGCCATTAGCTATAAGGACATTTCCTAGTGATGGAACAATATTTTTAATCAATCCTTGGTCACTAATCATGTGGTGGCTAGCTCCAGAATCAATTACTAAGGGTTTAGTTATTTTTGAATTTGTGCTAGCGTTCAAGGAGTGACCCGTATGATAAGCATGTAAAGAGGTACCAAGAATGTTACCAGAGTTATCTTTGAGGGCTTTGATGAGGTTCTCAATGTCAGAACGCCTGATGGACTCATCCTGGTTGGTTATTACACTCCCGGTGCTGCTGGATGCAAGTGCTTTTCCTTTCTCGGCATGATTGTTGCTTGAAGTGGATGTCATGGACCGAGTAGTAGTTGATTCATTTATGTTATCAGAGAAGTTGGCTCTGGCATTATAGTAAGGGGTTTTGAACTTCTGTGGTTTGAGATGAGGGTGAAGAATCCAACATTTGTCCTTCCCGTGCCCTTTCTTCTTACAGTGATCACATACCCAACTTTTCTTGTCATCCGGTTTGTAGTAACTCTTGTTTGCACTTCCTTCAGCAGTGTTTGCCAACACAAGGTCTCCTCTTCTTCCAAAGAGTTCTACGGATCCTTGCTCCTTTTGAATATGAGAGCACACCTCTTCCAAGGTTGGTAGCTTCTCGGCTCTTAGTAAGTGCTTAATGAGGTCATTGTAGCCGGGGTTCAGTGTGAGGAGTAGAGCGAACACCTTGTCTTGCTCCCTCCTTTCTTTCAGGATAGTTGGATCCACGGTGCTTGGCCTCAGCATCTCCATTTCAGCCCACAAGGCTCGGAACTTGCCGAAATGTTGGTTAAAATCCGTGTCTTCTTGGTGGAGTGAGTTTATAGCCCTCTTGACTTCAAATACTCTACTCAGGTTTGAAATATTGCCATACACCTTTTGAAGAGTGTTCCACAACTCTTTGGAAGTTTCACAGTATGAGTAACCTTCCAAGATTGATGGTTCAAGGCTGCTTTGAATGATGGACAACACCAAGAGATCCTCCTGATCCCATTTGTCCTTGCTAGCCACCACCACTTCCTTACCATCCCCTCCTTGGATGGTTTCTTTAGATGGTTTGTCTTCTGTCACGTATGACCAGAGACCTCTTCCTCCTAAGGCTGTTTTCACCAGTCTAGACCATAGGAGATAGTTTACTCCTTTGAGAGTAACCGGAATAGAGATTTTGGATGAGTTTTCCATTCTTGCGGATGCTTAGATGAAGGGGTTTGCGGAAGTATGTTAGAGAATGAGAGAGATAATCAGGTCTCAAGAGTGGTAAGCTCTGATACCATGTGAGAATGGCTTAATTGCGGAAGTAATACAAAGAAGAATGTACTAGTTTGACAGATGATCAATCAGAGAAGGAGTTTGCGATTTGAGAGAGAATGAGAATGGGGAAGAACATGTTTTTCATTTTTGTGTGTGAGAAATTGATTACATCTTGCCCCCTATTTATAGAAACTACAAAGTATACACACTCAAGATATTCATAATAAACAATGCTTGTTGACAGCCACCATGAGCTCATCCCTTACATCACTTCTTGGTGGGGATGAGTTGGTGGGGATGAGTTGGTGGGGATGAGCTCATCCCTTACATCACTTCTTGGTGGGCATGAGCTCATCCCTTACATCACTTCTTGGTCAGCATGAGCTCATCCCTTACATCACTTCTTGGTCAGCATGAGCTCATCCCCTTTCATCACTTCTTGGTCACCATGACATCACTCCATGTCTAAGGTAATAGGAGTTACCTTGTGTGTCATTTTTACTTTTACCATTACAGTTTATTTTTACTGCCATGGTAACTTTCTTTTCCTTGTGTATTCATGCTTCTCCTCAACAGATAGTGGGACGAGCCATACAATACTTAGAGATAAGAAGCATTTCATAAACCTGAAAATGAAAAGTGCAAACATAAAAACGATTTCAGGAATATCAAGCCTAATTGATGGCCACGGCCAAGCTTGCTCAACATTGCCCATGGGGACGCATTTAGAAATGCCTAATGCGCTATACTCACCCAGTTCAAATAGGAACCTATTAAGTTTCAAGGATATAAGATTGAATGGTTTCCACCTTGAAACAATGGAAAAAGATAACAAAGAGTTCCTCAATATTTTTGTATTCGACCATGGCAATAGAAAGGTCGTAGAGACCATTCCTGGACTCTCCACTGGTCTATACCGCACAGAGATCAGTGTAATAGAGGCTAATGCCTGCGAAAATTTCACTATGTGGCATAACCGACTTGGCCATCCCGGTACAAGTATGATGCGAAAATTAATTATGAATACTAAAGGGCACACCTTAAAAGAAAAGAGAGTTATCCCAAAAGATCTCACATGTGTAGCATGTACACAAGGGAAACTCATTACTAGACCCTCACCAGTCAAAGTCACTAAGGAAATTATAAATTTTCTGGAAAGGATTCAGGGAGACATATGTGGACCAATACACCCACCTTGTGGGACATTCATATATTTTATGGTCCTTATTGATGCATCGACCAGATGGTCGCATGTCTGCCTACTATCCACACGAAACCAGGCTTTTGCACGCCTGTTGGCTCAGATAATACGCCTAAGAGCACACTTTCTAGATTTTCCTTTAAAGACTATACGTCTTGACAATGCTAGTGAGTTCACATCCCAAGCGTTTAATGATTATTGTATGTCCATGGGAGTAAGTGTGGAACACTCCGTGGCACATGTACATACACAAAACGGACTAGCTGAGTCCTTTATTAAACGCATACAGCTGATAGCTAGACCATTGCTTATGAGGTCTAAACTCCCTGTATCAGCATGGGGACATGCCGTTTTACATGCAGCTGAACTGATTCGCATCAGACCATCTAGTGAACACAAATATTCACCATCCCAATTGATAACGGGTCAAGAGCCAGACATATCCCATATTAAGACATTTGGGTGTGCCGTTTATGTTCCCATTGCACCACCACAAAGAACAAAAATGGGACCTCAGAGGAGGATGGGAATATATGTTGGATATGACTCCCCTTCGATAATTAAGTATCTTGAGCCTACTACGGGTGATCTATTTAAGGCCAGATACGCAGACTCACACTTTGATGAGTCCACATTTCCGACCTTAGGGAGAGATGAAGATCCACAGCTGGTAAAAGAAATTAAAGAGATAGAATGGTTGAGACCATCGACACACTGGCAAGATCCTCGAACAAAAGAGTGTGACACTGAAGTTCAAAAGATTATTCATTTACAACAGCTAGCTAATCAATTGCCAGATTCATTTGTTGACCCAAAGAAAGTGACTAAGTCATACATACCAGCTTGTAATGCACCATTGAGAATAGAAGTCCAAGATGGACCGAGTCAAGTTGCTACAGAGTCTAAACAACGTTTGAAACGTGGTAGACCAATTGGTTCCAAAGATAAGATCCCTCGGAAATCAAAGAAAGGTGCAGTAGACAAAGTCGGATCCAAGGGCAATGTGGAAATCATCCATGACATGGAAAACATCGACCATGATGTACCAAATGATGAGGTTCGGGACGCTGAATCTCATGGTACACAAGGTCCTGACAATAATGAGATCTCAATAAATTTTGTCATGTCTGGAATACAATGGAACCGAAAAGAAATCGACGTCGATGATATATTTGCGTATAATGTAGCACTTGAACTCATGGATAACAATGAGGATCATGAACCCACGTCCATATTTGAATGCATGCAAAGATCAGATTGGAATAAATGGAAAGAAGCTATAAACGTGGAGTTAAACTCTTTAAGGAAGAGAGGCGTATTTGGCCCTATCATTGTGACACTAAGTGATGTCAAACCAGTGGGATACAAATGGGTCTTTCTGAGAAAAAGAAATGAGAAAGGAGAAATTGTGAGATACAAAGCACGGCTCGTTGCACAAGGATTCTCACAGAGACCGGGGATAGATTATGAGGAAACATATTCCCCTGTGGTGGATGCTACTACTTTTAGATATCTAATCAGTCTGGCTATAAGAGAAAACTTAGATATGCGCCTAATGGATGTAGTAACAGCATACTTATATGGTCCACTGGATAATGAGATTTATATGAAACTTCCAGAGGGTATTGAGCTCAAAGGAAAGAAAGGTTCTCGAGAACAGCATTGTATTAAGCTGAACAAATCCTTATATGGATTGAAACAATCAGGTCGAATGTGGTATAATAGACTAAGTGAGTACTTAGTGAAAGAGGGCTATAAAAATGATCCAATCAGTCCATGTATATTTATAAAGAAATTCGACAGCAAGGGCTTTGTTATCATAGCTGTCTACGTGGATGACCTGAATATAATTGGAATCCCTGGAGAGATTTCCCAAACAGTTGAAATTCTCAAGAAAGAATTTGAGATGAAAGACTTAGGAAAGACAAAATTCTGTTTGGGGTTACAACTTGAGTATATCAATAATGGAATCCTTGTGCACCAAAAGGCATACATAGAAAAGATACTCAAGAAGTTTAATATGGAGCAGTCTCACTCATTATCTAGCCCTATGATTGTGAGAAGCCTAAGTCCGGATACAGATCCGTTTGGTCCAAAGAAGGAGGACGAAGATGTCCTTAGTCCTGAGGTGCCTTATCTCAGTGCCATTGGAGCTCTGATGTATCTGACTAGCCACACTAGGCCAGATATATCTTTCGCCGTGAATCTCCTATCAAGATTTAGTTCTTGTCCAACACGAAGGCACTGGAATGGGATTAAACACATATTTCGTTACCTGCAAGGAACGAAGGATCTTGGATTGTTTTATACTTACCAATCCAAAGAAAGTTTAGTTGGTTTTGCTGATGCAGGTTATCTATCAGATCCACATGTTGGAAGATCTCAGACAGGATATGTCTTTACCCATGGTGGGACTGCGATCTCTTGGAGGTCTGTGAAGCAATCCATTGCAGCAACTTCGTCCAACCATGCTGAGATTCTAGCTATACACGAAGCCAGCAGAGAGCTCGTGTGGTTGAGATCTATGACTCAACACATTGGCATGGATAGTGGTCTGATTACAGGAACATTGGCGCCGACTATCATGTATGAGGATAATACAGCTTGCATAGCTCAGCTCAAGGAAGGATACATCAAAGGAGACAGAATCAAGCACATCCTGCCCAAGTTCTTTCATACCCACGAGCTACAAAAGGTAGGGGAGGTCCTAGTTGTCCCAGTCCGTTCCAGCGAGAACTCAGCTGATCTATTTACCAAGTCATTGCCTACAGCGACCTTCAAGAAGCTCATCAAGATGATAGGCATGCGCAGGCTGCAGGAACTTCAAGGAGTTCCAAATCAGGGGGAGTAGTTGTGTGTTGTACTCTTTTTCCTTATCTATGGTTTCCTTTTTCCCATACTGGGTTTTGGTTTTCCTAGAAAGGTTTTAATGAGGCAACATTAAGCACACTACGAGCTCGATAGATATGTCATCCAAGGGGGAGTGTTGTAGATAATTACATTATGTGGATGAACATAAGAAGGGGTTTATTCCTTAGTATAAGTTTATTCCTTGGTATCACTTTTCATTTTTTCCTCTTAGTATAAGAATATACCAAAGATAACACTTTTCTTGTATTACTTTTCATTTTTACTTTAATCATTTTTACCTTTACCTTTTAAGAGGAAAAAACACACTTATAACCTTTGGATTAATTAATCTAAGACTTAGGGTTTAGAATTGAGGGGTAGGGGTAAGGGTAAGGTTTAGGAATGTAAAATTTAGGATTCTCATTAATTTTTAAAAAATTTATCTCTTCAAAAAATGGTATTTATGAAAATGTCTCTTTGATGAAGGTAAAAATGAAAAGTGGTACAACAAAAGTGGTAAACTTGAAATTTTCCCATTTATGAATGATGAATATGCTTGATATGTTTCCTTTTAAACTTGGAATTTAAATGATACTCATATACACCACGAAATGTACTAATCTCTTATATATTATTCGAGGAATATTACAACATTTTAGCTATAATATGTGTCATCACTAAAATGCTTAAAGTTTCTAAAAAATATGTTGGCTCATCTAAACATATATTATATTTTTATTAAATAAACCATAAAATTAATTAATAATATATAATTAATATTTTTTTAAATAAAAGTTACAAAATTACATATTAGGATTAATATATATATATATATATACCAACTAATGATTTTAATAATAAATATTTGATAACAATTTATGTATCCTCCATCATTTTTATTTATATCACTAAAATAAATTAAACAATCACTTAACCATATAAAAAAACTTAGATGTTTTGTACAAATCACATTTTTAAATATTTAAAAATGAGTATAAACTACTATACTAGTTAAAATTTTCACATTGAATATTTTGTGATCAAGTATTTTTGATTTTTTTTAAAAACAACAAATGATCAAAACCATATGAGTAAGAGGCTCATTAATAGATATCCACAATAATTTATATATTTATATATTAATTAACACATATACCATATAAAATACATGAATATTTTAATTTCAAAATTGTATTGAACATGTATTGAAAACACAATATTTAATTTCAAAATTTGCATTGCAATTTTTAAGAACGGTTATAAATTATTAAAAGTCACATATTTAAAATTTTGTGATGTGATATATGCTATTTTAGATTTTGTACAAGATTGAAATCTTGTAATTAATAAAATCAGCAGATACGCGCTAAGAAGAAAACAAACATGTTGACCAAACATGGTACAAGATTTCATCCTATTCAAACAATAACCATATTATGGTACAAAATCAAACATGTTGACCAAAAAAATATATGTTGACACTTATATTCAATGTTGATATAGTTTATTCCAGTCTATATATTATCTCACAAATGTTCTTAAATTACAAGAAAGCATATCCTCGATCATATTAAAAATATAAACAATGGGTTTGTATGTGAAAAATAAATTTCCATTGGTTTCTTTGGTAGTGTTTTTGCTTCTTGTTACATCATCATATGGAAGATTCACTATGCAAATTTCAGAAGGTGATATAAGCACCATCTGCTCAAAAGCGAAGGATCCTTCATTTTGTTTCAACTTTTTTAAATCGAATCCTGCAACTAAAACACTGGATCTTTCTGGTGTCGCAAAGCTTCTGATCAATGATGCATCACAAGATGCTTCAGTCATACAAAAGCAATTCGAGTCACTAGCAAAAAGCACGGCTGATCCTCGTTCCAAGAATATTTATACTCAATGTTTAGAAAATTATAAAAATGCACTTGGCGAGTACGGTGCGGCCCTCAAAGCTTTGGAAGCCAAGGACAATGCCAGTTTAAACGTTAAAGTCTCGGCTGCGATGACAGACGGAGACTCGTGCAACTCGGAGTTACCAAGTGTTAAACCTAGTCCACAACTTTTAAAGCAGATCTCTGATATTGACAATCTCTCAGGCATTGTTTTGGTCATTTCTAACATATTGCCTAAAAACTAATTAAATGTACTTTTATATTTACATGGTTTTATATAGTTACTAGATTTTGATACGTACTTTCGGAATGCGGAATAATTTTTTGATGAAAACTTTATATAATCGCATTTTCTATTTATTTAAAGTAGGTATGAGCATAAAATCTGTAACCTAAAGTTCAAACTGAAACCAAACCAAGTAAACCTAATCCGTATCCGGTCCGTAATATAAAAAGTACCAAAATGTGTCTTGTAAGGTGGTACAAAACATATCCGAACTTGAAGTGTTATTAGTCCGAACCCAAACGGATAACCCGAAAAGTCCAAAAAAATCCAAAAAACCAATATGAATGTTCAAATTAATCATAAATATAAATATTTGAAACATAAATATGTACTTCAAATATTCAATTTATCTTTATTTTGAAATGATATCTAAAAATAAGTATTTAATTTCTTATGTCTTGCTTTTAAATTTTGGATTTAACTTTGAATATTTCTGAATTGAACCAATATAACCCGAACCCGAACAATATATGATTACTTTATGAATTTTAGGATGTGCTACAAATTAAAACCAAAACTGATATGTTATATCCAAACTCAATCCTTATTTACAAATTTACCCTGATTTAGGATGTGATATAATTTAGAACCAAAATTCAAAATATCCAACTCACATGAACGCCCAAGCCTAATTTAAAGTGTGTTTTATGTTTTTTTCAATTAATTTTATATTTGATAAATATTTACATGTTTGTTGGAATAACCCGTAAAACTATATTCAGAAAATATCAATTATTAAATGTTCCATCATATCATTAAATATCAACAGTAGCTAACTATTATATTTTTTGAAATAATATGTATATATATATTATATTTAATTTTAATACTCTATCTATAAGAACTATATTATTATGTATTTGGTGGATTTTTTGAAGAATTTGTTTCTTGCATTTGGATTAAAGTATAGTTTTATATATTCTAATTAGTAAGCATATATAATTATTTTTATTTAATAAATAAAATATAATTGATTAGTTACTTAAATTTAGTTTTAATATAAATTGAATTCATCATTTAAAAAAACATAGTTATTTAGTTTCTTAATTTTAGGTTAGAATATGTATCTAATAATAATCAAGTTAGGTATAAGTAGAAATAATAGGAAAACTAATTAAATATAATGGTTCAACATAGACTATTTGTAAGTACTGATATCAACATTTCATGAACATTTGTAGAAATATATAACTATGGTGGTGAAAACTACATATAATAATAAGTTAATATTTTTGTATTATAAATATAGCACAACTAAGTGTATTAAGAGTGGATAGTAAACTTTTTTGAATTTTTTTAAAAACTATACAACTAAAATTGTCACCAAAGCTATGTATTCATAAATATAGGTCAAATCTCTTTTTTTTGTATCATTTGGTGTCACATAGTTTACGTACATTTAGTGTTGCATAAATATTAAGTTAACATTTAATATAGTGGAGTAGATTTAGAGAATATTTAACTGTCTAATTTAAATAAATAATATTGAATTTAAAAATAATGGCACTGTAAATATTTTTATAAATCAAGAAGACCTAAAAATGTCTCCTATTTTAATACTTTAGTTTAAAAGGTTTCCGGTCTTTTCTCAATCTACTCCACTATATTAACATTAACTTAATATATATGCAACATTAAATTTGAGTAAACTATCTCTTAATATTTATGTTGTGAATATTTAACTGTTTCATTTAAATAAATAATATTGAATTTAAAAGATAATGGCTTTGATGTAAATATTTTTGATAAATCAAGGGAACCTCAAAAAAACTCTCATGTTTTAATAGTATAAATATATTTTATTGGAATTTTCTACTCTTTATCATATTTAATAACAAATAAACTTGGTCATGAACAAGGTTATTTTAATCAATCTCGGCTTTTCTGAACCGTTTAAATGAATCTGAAGATTATCATGATAAACGAAGAATTGGATTCTTTATTCACATATAAATATATAAATTTTAGTCGATTAAAAAGCATTAAAAACACAAGACCTAAAAAGTAGTTATAAGATATTAACATAAACGCCTACATAAAAGCTCCTCAGATATGTAATAACTCTACCAAGTGATTAACTGTAACTAAATTGGTTTCATATGAGTAATGTGCACAAATTTATATCCAGTGTCAAATTTGATTAGAAAACAATTGTTTTAAATAAATATTATATTTAATCAAAAATACTGTTTCGGAACTATTTGCATCTGTTTTTGAATTTATATTTACAAATATAATCAATTTTTTTTTTGTTTAACCAGATGTTGAGCTACGCCCCACCACCTAGGCCATGCGCCAGCCTTTGCATGTACCGTTTAGGACCTTGGGCACGCCTCCCCCTCCCCGCGAGTCGAACAGCTGATCTCCCAGTTTGAGCCTCCCAGCTCGGAGCAGGTACCACTGAACTACGAGGTCCTGGGTTATAAAATCAAATTTTGCTATTAAAGATATAGTGCAAGTGCATAGTGAACCACTCTAATATTTCAAAAATTAAATTCATAAGGACCAAAATTACACAACAAGTTTACGAAAATAAAGTTAAGGTATAAGACCAACAAGTGAAATGTTTGTATTTCTAAATCTAAGCTGAAAAGAAAATCAACAATATAAACAATGAAATAAAAGTGTAGGCCATTTAGAAAACCAAAGTAAATCAAATCACAGATAGAGATAACTTATCATGGTACCAATTAAGTATCATTTTAAGTCAAACACACAATTATATAATCTTTCCAGTCTCATGACTCCAATTACTATATCTAACAACTTAGAGAACTAATTCTTGTTGAGTCTAAGAGATTAAATATACATTAAGTTCAAGTATCAATAGATTCACGAAGGGTAATAACATCAACTATCGCTGGCCAAAGTCACTTTGCTTATAAAGATTATTTTCAAGAAATCAAATCAACTCCGCTGTATTCAATTAACCTAAGATCATAATTTGGGTGATCAACCAATTCCAAGTAATAAGAACAATTCAAGTGAATAAATATAATGAACATTCTCTAACTGACAACCCTAAACAATCATTTTTATCAATTCCTTTGAAACCTTAAAACCTAACTATGAATCTATTCATACATAATCAAAGAACATAAGATAAATGATAAATTTGGACAATTAGATTAACGAGATAAAATAAACATTGTCTAAAAATGGTTCAAGATATTATATATATAGGTAAAAACACATCTTGATTGAATTTAAGGGGAAAAAACAAACCAAAATAAGAAAAATCAAAATTTTCCCTTTTTCTCGTATTGAGCCGACAAATAGACCAATTTCCAGTAAAACACCTATCATTTTTAATCAAACAGTGTTATATACCTATAACTATGGCAATGAAAATATAATTCAATCCTCTATCTTGTTTCAAATTTGAGCTAAAACTATTGCTGGAAAGTTTCGCATAAATTGTGTAATTCTACATCTTTAATTGTTCATTTTCATCCAGTTTGACTCCTTTTGTTCCAAATAGACCTAAGCAATGTAGAAATACAATAATGGACAAAAATACACTAAAAACATACTTAGACTCAAAATATAGATTAGAAAATGGTAAAAATACACATATATATATATATGAATTCTCCGGGACTTGAACATTTGCTTTTCTTCAAGTAAAAAGTAAACAAAAACTCAGAATCTAGTGTAGATGGTAGAAAAGGTGAAAACTCACATACCTTTGGAGCACTATCTCACCATTACTAGTTGCAAACCACATCGAACACCAATATTAGAAGGCACTTTTTTGTACTCGGCCTTACTATAACACAACCTAACCATTTTCAGCCCACAACTCATAGTCATTCAAATTAGCGGTTATTGGTCATAGGACACATGGTTATTTACTCATTGAGGTTTCTGATCACATAAACAATCTTAATTATGGTTTATTTTCTTTATTTTTCTCACTTTGCTCAGTTTGTTTCTCTCAAATTTGATGGGTATCATTTTATTTTTTTCTATGGTTGAATGCATTGGACATAACTCCATGAGACGTGAGAACGAATGAGAGTAAACATAAAATAACGAATTCAGTTTTTTTTTTGAATTAGAACATTCATTCCTTTTTTCTATTTTTGAAAGTGAGAGGAAAACCTTACTTCCACAAACTAGTCTTCTAAAAACCGAACAACTAGTCTTCTAAAAACCAAACAAGAAATACCATCCAATGTATACCACGCCCCAAGACAAGAAAATAAGATAGATGAGGTATTAAGCTAGTTTTGGATCTTTCGAAAACCTAAACAAGCATGGATGGTATGGACATATCAATCACTACAAGAAAACAGACACTTTACTTCGGCCTTTTTCCTTGTTAATTCGTCGTAATGTCACTGTTACGACGATTTAACAAGGAATCACTATTCGTTGTAAAACGCTCGTCGTAATGGACAATTCGTCGTAATATCCTCGTAACTGTTACAACGAATATACCACGCGCGTGTTTTCATTTACTACGAATGTACCACGCGCGTGTTTTGCATTACGACGAATCTACAAGGAATCTTTTACGACGAATCTACATGGACCTGTTTACAACGACTTTACAAGGCCCAGTTACTACGAATGTACCAGGCCCGTGTTTTCTATTACGATGAATTTACTACGAATAAGGGTTCAAGCCCTGAAAATCGAATCCCTAAACCCCATATCACTTAACTCTATACATACTTCATCTCTTTCACTCACTCTACTTCATCTCTTTCACTCCATTTTCTTAAACCCTTCACTCTTTTTTTTAATAAAATTCAAACTCCAATTATATCAAAATTTAAACTTCAATTTAATTAAAATTTAAACTCCAATTTAATTAAAATTTAAACTCCAATTTAATTTAAATTCAAACTCCAATTTAATTAAAGTTCTAAAAATACAACCGAATAACACATATAACTGAATTTGAGAACATTTGGTTACATTCATTTTGAGTCATTTGAGTCTTCATCAACATCAGTACAATGATCATCAT
The DNA here is from genome assembly GCA_905132765.1 of Moricandia arvensis. Lineage (NCBI taxonomy): Eukaryota > Viridiplantae > Streptophyta > Magnoliopsida > Brassicales > Brassicaceae > Moricandia > Moricandia arvensis. Next base: position 77,419 of record CAJHQP010001571.1, read on the forward strand.
CATTTTCACCAAATCCGTCTTCAGCTGCTTCATCTGTCATATCATCGGGAAGATCCTCATATTGACGGTTATCTGGGTCGATGAGAAGAATGTCATTGGTTTGTTGTTCAGGTACTGCAACCTCAGTGATACACGTTTCTTCTTGCAGAGGTGGTTCTTCTCCAGCAACTATTCGTCCACGAGGAGTAATTTTGATAGCCGTTAACCAAGTTACTCCGGAATCTCTAAGGTGTGGGTATGGAATGAAGCTAACTTGTTCGGCTTGAGAAGCTAAGATGAAAGGCTCGAATTTGTTGTACCGTCTTCTAGAATTGACATCGACAACACCAAATTTGTTAATTCGAGTACCCCTGTTCACAACGGGATCGAACCAGTCACATTTGAAGAGGACGCACTTCAGCTTCAGTAACCCCACAAATTCAACTTCAATAATCTCCTGCAAAATTCCGTAGAATTCTGTTTCGCCGGTCACACACACTCCGTAGTTACTTGTTGCCCGCCGTTTTCCATACTCGTATGCGTGAAAGGTAAATCCTCGTGTGAAATACATAGGTGATGTAGTCACCTTTGCTACCGGACCTAGGACCAAATCGTGAAACCATACTGGGTAATGTGGATCATCATAATCAACCTATACAAACAAGTAACACTGTTAGAAATACATAATATACTAAAGTGTTTACAATAATAAAATTAAAGTACCTGAGACTTTAACCACTTCACAAAGTGTTGATCTTTCCGTTTCTCCATTTCAGTTCCGGATATTCCTGGTATTGCTTCTTCAACTTGCGCTACAAACAAACTGCAAAAAATACAAATTTTATAAATAACATACAAACTATATTTAAATTATAATTATATATAGACAATATATATTTACCTCTCAAATGAACACGTCACTACATCCTCGCAGTTGAGTAGAATATAAGTGTGGGCACTATGCTTATCCTCTTCACTAGACCACCAAACTTCTTTCAATTTACCACCAAACCGTCCCATTTGGCAGAAAATGTCAGGAACACCGTCAAGTGCATATGTTGGGACGACTCCACCATCATCATATCTTCTAGGAACCCTCTTCTTAGTACGAACTGCTGGTGCGAAGTAGTATGATGTGAAATGTGATGTTTCTGCAGTCAAACTCCCAGCAACTATTGACCCTTCAACCTTTGCGAGATTTTTTGCTTTTCCTTTCAAATTCTTCATGAAACGCTCATAAGGATACATCCATCCGTAATGAACAGGTCCGCAAAGCAATGCCTCGTACGGGAGGTGGACAACTAGATGTTCCATGACGTCAAAAAATGCAGGAGGAAATATCTTCTCTAGGTTGTATATTAAGATCGGAATGTTCTCATGTAGTTGTTGCATGACATCTTCTCTGAAGTTACGTGTGCTCAAGTCCCTGAAGAATGCTCCAATGCCTACAAATGACCACATATCTATCAATATTAACATATTATATATAACATATATTATAATTTTAATGAAAATATTTTACCTGCAAGTGATTCATGTACATTTGTTGGAAGCAGCTCGGCAAAAGCGAATGGAAGTAGTCGTTGCATAAACACATGACAATCATGACTCTTCATTCCTGAGAACTTTTGACCTTGTTCAACACATCTTGAGAGGTTTGACACATAACCATCAGGGAACTTCACTTCTGATGACACCCAATTGAACAAAGTCGTCTTTGCTTGTGATGACAATCGAAATATGGGAACTGGAACTTTTCCATTGCTCTTGATATGCAACTCACTTCTCGAGCAAATATCAGGTAAGTCCAATCTTGACTTTTTGCTGTCTTTTGTTTTCCCTTGAACATTTAGTAATGTATTCATGATGTTCTCAAAAAAATTCTTCTCTATATGCATCACATCGAGGTTGTGTCGCAAAAGAAGATCCTTCCAGTAAGGCAGCTCCCAAAATATACTCTTCTTGTGCCAATTGTGAGTGACTCCATAACCATCAGCCATATTTGTAGGAACATGCCAATTTCCTCCACGAGGAACAGTTTCCAAAGCTCCATAGTGATCAATTTGTTGTTCGATTTGTTCTCCAGTTAAATATGGAGGAGGAGTGTCTCTGACAACTCTTTTGTGCCTAAACAATGTCTTGTTTCTTCGGTATGGATGAGTAAGTGGAAGAAATCGACGATGACAATCAAACCAACACGTCTTCCTACCATTCTTCAGTTGAAAAGCATCTGTCATTCCAAGACAATATGGACAAGATAACCTTCCATGTGTTGTCCATCCAGACAACATCCCGTAAGCAGGAAAGTCACTTATAGCCCATAGCAGAACTGCTCGCATCGTAAAATTATTTTTCAAGGAACAATCATACGTCCTCACCCCTGCTGACCATAAATCCTTCAACTCTTGTATCAATGGCTGAAGAAATACATCTAGCGACCGTTTTGGATGCTTCGGACCAGGGACTAGTATGGTCAAAAAGAGAAGTTCTTGTTCCATGCACATCTCTGGTGGCAGGTTGTACGGCGTAAGAATGACTGGCCATAAAGAATATTGTCTCCCTGACATTCCAAATGGACTAAATCCATCTGTGCATAACCCAAGATAGACATTCCAAATATTTCTTGCGAAATCTGGGTATACCGTGTTGAAATGTTTCCACGCTCTTGCATCTGATGGATGAGCGATCTCGCCATCCCTCTGGACATGTTCAGCATGCCATCTCATCGCTCCAACAGTTCTCTCAGATTGATATAATCTTTTCAGCCTGTCTGTAATTGGTAGGTACCACATCCTTTGGTACGGTACACTATTTCTTCCACGTCCTTGCGGTTTGAATCGTGGTTTCTTGCAGAAACGACACTCTTCTAACTTCTCATCGTCCCTCCAGTAGATCATGCAGTTGTCGATGCAAACATCTATCATCTCCGAAGGTAATCCTAGACTATATACCAGTTTCTGAATCTCATAATAAGATTCAGCTGACACGTTGTCTTCTGGCAAATACTCTTTAAACAATTCAGCCCATGCATCCATGCAATTCTCAGGTAAATTATGATCTGTTTTAATATTCATCATCCTAGCTGCTAAAGACAATTTAGAGAGACCTTCTCTACAACCAGGGTATATTGGTTGATTTGCAGCAGCTAACATCTCATAAAACCTTTTTGCATCTAAGTTTGGTTCTTCAACAGTTTCACTTTCAGCAGCTATGGTTGTAGTAGTTTCAGGTAAAAATGCATCAGTAATCATGTCATGAACCCTATCATGATCTACCATTGGTTCCTCCTGATGGTAACTATATTCGTTATGCAGATGATATGGTTCTTGACTACTACCAGCATCCTAAAAATTACTATTACTACTACTAGCTTCATTTCCACCATAACCCTCTCCATGTTGAAACCAAATATAGTAATGTGGTGTAAAGCCTCGGTTTAATAAATGCTTCCATACATTTTCACTACGGGCAAATTTTGAATTCTTGCACTTTCGACAAGGACAGAACATCTTACCACTTTCTTGCGTGATCGGTGTAGTGCCTGCCTGGTACATGAATGTCTCTAGCCCCCTGAGAAATACATCCGTCACTCGACCGTCAGCATCTTTGTGCGTATACATCCAACTCCGTAACTCGTAAATATTTCGACCATCCGACATTTTTTTGATTCTTTTCTTTTTTTTTAGTTTGTGAGATGTTGTGAAGGAAATGAACATATATATACGAAATTTTCGAATCTGGTAAGTGAAGATTAAACAACGAAGTTACAAGGAAAAACTTTACTACCCTATTACATATACTTCACAAGGAAATTACAACGAAATATTTTATTTAAAGAGCACTATTAACACTTTTTCACCAAACATAAACGGGTGTATTTTTCGTTGTAAAGTACTTTTGAATTTTTTTAAAAACTATACAACTAAAATTGTCACCAAAGCTATGTATTCATAAATATAGGTCAAATCTCTTTTTTTTTGTATCATTTGGTGTCACATAGTTTACGTACATTTAGTGTTGCATAAATATTAAGTTAACATTTAATATAGTGGAGTAGATTTAGAGAATATTTAACTGTCTAATTTAAATAAATAATATTGAATTTAAAAATAATGGCACTGTAAATATTTTTATAAATCAAGAAGACCTAAAAATGTCTCCTATTTTAATACTTTAGTTTAAAAGGTTTCCGGTCTTTTCTCAATCTACTCCACTATATTAACATTAACTTAATATATATGCAACATTAAATTTGAGTAAACTATCTCTTAATATTTATGTTGTGAATATTTAACTGTTTCATTTAAATAAATAATATTGAATTTAAAAGATAATGGCTTTGATGTAAATATTTTTGATAAATCAAGGGAACCTCAAAAAAACTCTCATGTTTTAATAGTATAAATATATTTTATTGGAATTTTCTACTCTTTATCATATTTAATAACAAATAAACTTGGTCATGAACAAGGTTATTTTAATCAATCTCGGCTTTTCTGAACCGTTTAAATGAATCTGAAGATTATCATGATAAACGAAGAATTGGATTCTTTATTCACATATAAATATATAAATTTTAGTCGATTAAAAAGCATTAAAAACACAAGACCTAAAAAGTAGTTATAAGATATTAACATAAACGCCTACATAAAAGCTCCTCAGATATGTAATAACTCTACCAAGTGATTAACTGTAACTAAATTGGTTTCATATGAGTAATGTGCACAAATTTATATCCAGTGTCAAATTTGATTAGAAAACAATTGTTTTAAATAAATATTATATTTAATCAAAAATACTGTTTCGGAACTATTTGCATCTGTTTTTGAATTTATATTTACAAATATAATCAATTTTTTTTTTGTTTAACCAGATGTTGAGCTACGCCCCACCACCTAGGCCATGCGCCAGCCTTTGCATGTACCGTTTAGGACCTTGGGCACGCCTCCCCCTCCCCGCGAGTCGAACAGCTGATCTCCCAGTTTGAGCCTCCCAGCTCGGAGCAGGTACCACTGAACTACGAGGTCCTGGGTTATAAAATCAAATTTTGCTATTAAAGATATAGTGCAAGTGCATAGTGAACCACTCTAATATTTCAAAAATTAAATTCATAAGGACCAAAATTACACAACAAGTTTACGAAAATAAAGTTAAGGTATAAGACCAACAAGTGAAATGTTTGTATTTCTAAATCTAAGCTGAAAAGAAAATCAACAATATAAACAATGAAATAAAAGTGTAGGCCATTTAGAAAACCAAAGTAAATCAAATCACAGATAGAGATAACTTATCATGGTACCAATTAAGTATCATTTTAAGTCAAACACACAATTATATAATCTTTCCAGTCTCATGACTCCAATTACTATATCTAACAACTTAGAGAACTAATTCTTGTTGAGTCTAAGAGATTAAATATACATTAAGTTCAAGTATCAATAGATTCACGAAGGGTAATAACATCAACTATCGCTGGCCAAAGTCACTTTGCTTATAAAGATTATTTTCAAGAAATCAAATCAACTCCGCTGTATTCAATTAACCTAAGATCATAATTTGGGTGATCAACCAATTCCAAGTAATAAGAACAATTCAAGTGAATAAATATAATGAACATTCTCTAACTGACAACCCTAAACAATCATTTTTATCAATTCCTTTGAAACCTTAAAACCTAACTATGAATCTATTCATACATAATCAAAGAACATAAGATAAATGATAAATTTGGACAATTAGATTAACGAGATAAAATAAACATTGTCTAAAAATGGTTCAAGATATTATATATATAGGTAAAAACACATCTTGATTGAATTTAAGGGGAAAAAACAAACCAAAATAAGAAAAATCAAAATTTTCCCTTTTTCTCGTATTGAGCCGACAAATAGACCAATTTCCAGTAAAACACCTATCATTTTTAATCAAACAGTGTTATATACCTATAACTATGGCAATGAAAATATAATTCAATCCTCTATCTTGTTTCAAATTTGAGCTAAAACTATTGCTGGAAAGTTTCGCATAAATTGTGTAATTCTACATCTTTAATTGTTCATTTTCATCCAGTTTGACTCCTTTTGTTCCAAATAGACCTAAGCAATGTAGAAATACAATAATGGACAAAAATACACTAAAAACATACTTAGACTCAAAATATAGATTAGAAAATGGTAAAAATACACACACACATATATATATATATATATATATATATATGAATTCTCCGGGACTTGAACATTTGCTTTTCTTCAAGTAAAAAGTAAACAAAAACTCAGAATCTAGTGTAGATGGTAGAAAAGGTGAAAACTCACATACCTTTGGAGCACTATCTCACCATTACTAGTTGCAAACCACATCGAACACCAATCTTAGAAGGCACTTTTTTGTACTCGGCCTTACTATAACACAACCTAACCATTTTCAGCCCACAACTCATAGTCATTCAAATTAGCGGTTATTGGTCATAGGACACATGGTTATTTACTCATTGAGGTTTCTGATCACATAAACAATCTTAATTATGGTTTATTTTCTTTATTTTTCTCACTTTGCTCAGTTTGTTTCTCTCAAATTTGATGGGTATCATTTTATTTTTTTCTATGGTTGAATGCATTGGACATAACTCCATGAGACGTGACAACGAATGAGAGTAAACATAAAATAACGAATTCAGTTTTTTTTTTTGAATTAGAACATTCATTCCTTTTTTCTATTTTTGAAAGTGAGAGGAAAACCTTACTTCCACAAACTAGTCTTCTAAAAACCGAACAACTAGTCTTCTAAAAACCAAACAAGAAATACCATCCAATGTATACCACGCCCCAAGACAAGAAAATAAGATAGATGAGGTATTAAGCTAGTTTTGGATCTTTCGAAAACCTAAACAAGCATGGATGGTATGGACATATCAATATAATCCACATTTGCATTTTCCATGTTGTATAATCATTAACCAATGGTTTAAAGAAGTGTCACTAAAGCAATTATTAGACTCTTAGTTCCAAAAACTCTCGTAGTCGCCAACTAATTTTAACTCAATAAGACAACATACTACATAAATAAAAAATAAAATAAAATGAGTAAATACCTTAGTGAACGAACAATACCCTTCTGCAAACTTACTTCACATTGTCAAAGTGTGAAAATAAATCAAGAAGATGTAAAATAAAAAAGAATTTTCATTTTTGGCAGATCACGTATCTGTCTGTTGATTGAAGGACCAAGTTTACAAATCGATCGATTGGTTTCTCACAGGCATTCATCACGTATGTCCGATTGGTTGATCGTGGGTGTGGATCTATGAAGCAGATGTCTTTTTTTTCTTAAAACACAAAGAACTTACACCAAAAATTAGTGAAAAGTTAAAGAGTATGTACACTTACCAGTGAGTTTCCTCCCACTAAGCGTTTGTTTAAAGTCTTTAGCTTAAATTCAATGTGCTCTCTGTCATAAGAATATAAATTTGAGCCAATGAAATCTTTAGTCCTTCTCATGTTAGAATAAGAAACAAAGTGTACAAATGAGCACACCACTATCTATAGGAAATAGACAGATTTCTCATCAAAAGCATATGTCACAAAATACTCTTTAATGGTGAGATTTTCATAAGAAACAAATGCATTTGGTGGAAAAAGTCAACTACAAGTTCAAACGGAGTTTTCATAAAGTAGTTAGTTTTATCACTATCAAGAACACAATATTCGCATTCTCATGATTGTTTTCGACCTCAAGGTTCTTTATCTCGGCCAAGATCTTATCTATATCAACTATCAAGTTCACACGCTAGGTTAATCACACGAAGTCAATGACCAAAGCTGAGTTTGAACCATTTATTGACAAAATAAGAATCTGGTTATCTTCTGATATCACATAACTTGTGGGATGTTAGTGAAAAATACGTTGACTCTTGGATCTAGAAATTTTTTCTTAAACTTCAAGATCAAATTGTTGTGTTTTTGCGTACTCAAATCGGAAATGATAGTTCTATTTTCTTTTGGTTTGATCACAAGTTAAACATGCGAAAAATTGATGGATGTTACATAATCGAGCACAAGAGTTCTTGGAACCCGACGCTATGGTATGGTATGGGAAGCTGCATCCTCTGGTTGATGGAAAATACATTGATGTAGAACCTATCACATACATGTGATGATAGTTTGCATTCATTCTGTTCCACCACCCGTAGATGCTGCGGATGATGATTTTTGGATATGGCGACATAGAGAAAACGATTTCAAGCCCAGTTTTGCTAGCAATAGGACTTGTAATCAGATTCGTGAACAACGACATACAATCTCTTGGAGTTCATTGGTATGGTTTCCACAAGCAATTTTGAGACTCGTATGTGAATCCAAATGCATGTAACAGTAAAGAAAAACTAATGGGCAAATGATAGGTAAAAAATATATATACGAGAATCACGTAGGCATAAATGTGCTATGGAGAGAGTCTGTCCATGAGGATGTCGTACATGTAACCGTCCATCGATCCAAGTAGTTCGAGGAGAGCTTTATTGTAAAATTATCATTCGTGGTCATATATGTTTTAAGTATTTGATCATCATATGTAATAAACTAGAAATTATATGGTGATGTAATGTGTGCTACCTAATTGTTAAAAAACAAAAACATATCGTAGCCACGAAACGCTATGATTGGCCCATTATTAATATAAACAAATGGGCCTATTAAAAGTATAATGGCCCCACAAATATAAATGGGCCAGCAACTTATATCATAAAGTCAAAACCCAAAATCCATTGACCTCCGACGATCAAACCGCACCGCCGTGTCGTCTTCGTCGCAGTAGATGAACACCTTCTCCAAACTCGGAAGCTTGATCAGAATCACTGCTTCCCGTCTTTCTTCAAATCACCACCTTCCCTACGCCGGATCCTTTCCTTCTTCCACTATTCCCAAACCTCGTTTCTCCTCCAATGGCACGGACGGCGAAAGCGCGCTTTATCACCACGCGCGTGTGTTCAGGAAACCACTGTCCACAACCTTCAAATCCAACATTTCGAACTCCGTGAGCCTTATGGGTTTCGTCGATCAACCTATTCGAGTCATCGACACAGAGCCTGATAGGTTCGGTGTTTCCACTTGGCTTAGAGTGCAAGACCCGCGTGATCCGAACAGGAGCTTTAGGTCAGGTTTTGCTTATTAGGGTTCTTGAGTTTGGGATTCAAACCTTAAATCTTGAAGGAAGTTGATGACATAGGTAGAGATTTTATGGTTTTTTTTTAGTAAAACAATTGGGGCTATAGGGAATGTTTTATTCGGCTTTGTCCAGGAGAATGTTTTATTTGACTTTTGTTCAGGAGAATGTTTTATTCGGACGGTCCTTTTGATGGATCACATAGTGTTTGAGTCAATGTGTGTGAATCATGTCTTGTGACGTGGATTCGTTTAGGATTGATAGATAGGTTGATTCAATTGACAGGATACCTCTTAGTATTTGGGACGTGATGGCACGGAAGTGCGTTGCGCATTTGAAGCAAAATGATTTCATATTTGTCTCAGGCCGCCTTGTTTCTTACGATAAGAGCTCTGGTAATGCAAATAGCGGCTTTGGTTTGGATTATCAGGTTTGTGTTTCTTCTTCTTCTTGATCAGAAACATTGTTCCAAACTCTAGACTAGTCCTGGCTTCTCTTGATGAACGGTGTATATTTAGTTGTGTAGCCAAAGCTCTGTTTAGATATATGTTATAAGCAACTAAGATTTATGTTTTCTGTCTTTAGTCTTTAGTATTGACTCTAAGTTATTGCAGGTTAAAGTGTCAGAGGTGAACTACGTGATGGCTCCACCAAGTCACGTCTTCGAATCTGAGATACCCCAAAAGCCAAAATCAGAAACAGGTCATTATAACTCCTATGCATCACCCTCATTGTATCCCACATTGATTAATAGGCTGAATCCAAATATCTCCTATGCATCACCCTCGAGTTTCGAAAGAAGTTTCAGTGGGGTAGTTTTGAATGTTGATTTTGAAGAGTTTTGTACATTTTATAAGGAAAGATGGTAAAATCTCCAACATGACCTTTCTATGTGTTTAGTGTCTCTTGAAGTGAAGAGAGAAGATAGTATAGGAGAATCCAAGAACGGTGATGTTGACTTGTGGGAAGCCTTTTTTGCGAATCCAGATGATTGGTGGGACAAGAGGAGAAGCAAGAAGAACCCGAGGCTGCCGGATTTCAAGCATAAAGATACAGATGAAGCTCTTTGGCTTAGCTCAGATACCCCGGTTTGGGTTTCTAGACACCTTGAATTGTTAGACCAAAGGAAAGGATATGATACAGAAGAATCTGAGAATGATGAGATTGACTTGTGGAAAGCCTTGTTTGCGAACCCAGACGAGTGGTGGGACAAAAGGAGAAACAAAAAGAACCAAAAGCTGCCTGACTTCAAACATAAAGATACAGGTGAAGCTCTCTGGTTTAACTCAGAAACACCGGTTTGGGTTACTAGACAACTTGAATTGTTGGACCAGAGTAAACCAGAAGGTATAGAAGAATCCAACCCTGATAAGATTTACTTGTGGCAAGTCTTCTTTGCGAATCCACACGAGTGGTGGGACAAAAGGAAAAGTAAGAAGAACCCGAGACAGCCTGACTTCACGCACAAAGACACAAGTGAAGCTCTCTGGCTTGACTCAGATGTACCGGTTTGGGTTACTAGACAACTTGAATTGTACGACCAAAGTAAAGCAAACAAGAGCTGCTACGATCAGGAACAAACAGGTCGTGGCCGTCTTGGCGACTGGGTTTAGGATTAGATGTTTCATCACTCTTGTTTTTTATCATCTTAAGATCGTTTATATGTGAAAAGAGTGTTAGATGAATTTAATTCTCTAAAAGTTCCATATTTCCTGCAACATTTTCCCAATTTAAAACGATCACCATCTATATTATACAATTCATGTAAATCAAAGTATATATAATATGTTTAGTGAGACACCATATCTGCAGCTATTCATCCATTTCAGTGGTGAGCAATGTCATGGGTCAGTGGTTGGCCACCACCGTTCGAATAGCATGCACTGAAACGCGAGAAAATAACTGATCACATACATGCATATATATGTTTGTGACATAAATAGAGGTATTCCAAAATACCTCTTTTATTATATATAACTGAGTATAATGTCTGTCTTCTCTGAGGTTCTTCAGTGATTGATAGAATATACTGCTGTCTCATTGCCTTCGTTATATAATTTCTAAAGTATAGAATATTATTTTTGATGTAAATAAGTTATATATTTATATATATGTTTAGTGGAGCTTCTTTGTCTGCAGCTACTTGTCCAGTTCAGTGGTGCGATAAGTCATGGGTCAGTGATTATCCACCACGGTTCGATTGGCATGCACCTCAAAGATCAGAATCTACAACATATGTATGTGCGTGTGTGTGTATATATGTGACATCAATCAAGGTATTCTAAAATACCTTTTTCATTTGTTCTAAGCTTTGACCCCTATAGCTGTTTGTACTGCAACATATATCGATTATAGTTAATAAAACATAGTACGTAATGCATATTATGGACAGGAAAACTCTGTTAATACGATAAGGTTTGCTGATTTGGAGAAATGGCTGAGAACGATGAGGAAGGCATGGTTTATTACTAATCTGGTTTGGTTTTCTAAATCCATTAATACCATATGTTGTTAATTAATGGACTGGTCTGACTCTGAAACATGCTGTTACGTTTCAAGTAGTCACATATCTGATTAATACGACTGCTGTCTGCACTCACTATATAATTTCTGAACTACTATATATTTTGATGGACCTTAATATCTGCATCTATGTGTCCGGTTCAGTGGTGTTATAAGTCATGGGTCATTGGTTTATCCAGAGCCGTGCCTCAATGTTCAAAATTGAAGCATTGGCCTAGGGCATCAAATTTTTCTTAAAATAATAGAGGGTAATTTTTTAAAGTTTTATGATAATTATAAAAAAACAAGAGTATATTATAAAATTATGCTTTCATACTTGAGCAAGCACACTGGTATATTATCATTTTTAATTGGTAAGAAAATACAATAAATAAAAACTGGTTGTGTCATAGAAACATTATTTGATTGGCATATTTAATTTTTAAGCTTATCGTATAAATATTACTTAATTTTTTGTTGAAAAATTTTAAACTAATATTTTGTTCAATAGTTAACTTTTTATTTATTTTTACTATATGAACTAGTTAATGTAACATTTTATAACTATGTGACTGTATGTAATTTAAATTGCTTAGGGCAGCTTTAGATGCTCGCACGGCACTGGGTTTATCCACCACGGTTCTAGCATGCACCGGAAATATCAGAACCAACTACGTGTGTGTATATATACATGTATATGTGACATATATACATATATATGTGAGACCAATCAAGGTATTCTAAAATACCTTTTTCATTTGTTTTAACCTCTGACCCCTACAAACTGTTTGTACTGAAACATACATCGATTATAATTTGTAAATAACGTCGGTTTACTTAATGGATTCTTTTGATTTTAAATTTGCTGTCAATAAGCAACTAATTTGTCTTATTGTAAATAAGATCTAAAATAAACCCCTTAAAGGAAAAAATAATAATTAGGCAAAATTTTAATAAAGAGAAATTGAAGGAAAAAAATGATCAAAATAAATTTTATTAAAATGTGTAAATACACACATATATACTTAGAGTTTAGACTTATGAGGTAAAATTTTGGGGATGTGTTTAATATTCTTAAAAAGTAAAAAATAAATATTAAAAATTTCAAAATAAAAAGGACTATTTCGGTTATTTTGCTTTCTTGAGGTCTTTTGGTGACAAAAACTTTTAAAAACTATTTGAGAGAATGAATTTTTGCAAATATGAATCAAAACTCAAATTTAAACACAAAATCTACTCATGATTTTTTTTTGAAACTTTCATTTGCCTATTCACCCCAAAAGTTCATTTTATTCACGTAAATATCATTTTTTCATTCCGAAAATGAGTATTTTACTCTATGATCCTCATCCTCATCAAGTATTTATGTCATTGCCAACAATACACCAACCACCATTAACAACATCTCTTTCACGTTCTCTCTATATTTATCCAAAAAATCCAAGATTTTGATTCTAAAACTTTTATGGTTCATAGAGCCATTCAAGCTAACGATTCTTGGTGGGTCGTTTTCGTTTGAGCTTATGTGTGCTTGAAGAAGACTTCTGTGTGCTATATAAAATTATTTTTTTTTCCAAATTTGTTCGCCAAGAAGACTTATGTACACGAAAGTCTTCTGGTCAATGTAGATGTTATTTTTGCAATTGACTTTTATATGTGTTTTTAGAGACGACTTCTCTGGAAGTGTTTCATTTTTCTTTGTTAACAAAAAAATCTCAAAAATACCAGAGAAGACATCTCTTTAAGTAGTCTAGGATAAACTAGTTAGTTTTGCATTTGACCAGATTGTGTCAGAAATTTGACTTTTCCTAGACGACTTACAAGTAAGTCTTCCATTGTAAAAATAAAACTTAAATATTTAACTTTTAGGTTACTTTTTAATTGAAAAATAAACTTAAATATTTAATTTTAATTAGACGACCTACGTGTATATCTTGCGGGAGACTAGTTACACGAAAGTCTTCTAGAATTGTTTTCCAAGATTCTGATCAAACCTTGGATATCACATAAGATTTCCATGTAAATCTTCTATCGGAAGACATAAATGTATGTCGTCTAGTTAAAATTAAATATTTAAGTTTTATTTTTCAATTGTAAAAGTAACCTGAAGCGACTTACATATAAGTCATCTAGTAAAAGTTAAATATTTAAGTTTTATTTTTCCTCTGGAAGACTTACTTGTAAGTCGTCTAGGAAAAGTCAAATTTCTAACACAATTTGGTCAAATTCAAAACTAAACTTTTTATCCTAGAGGACTTACGGGAAAATCTCCTCTGGTATTTTTGGAATTGTTTTGAAAACAAAAGTAAGTCAATATTTACAAAGGAAGACTTCCAAAGAAGTCTGTTGTAGAATAGAATTCTCTGAAAGTCTTCTTTTGTAAATTTTCAATTGCAAAAATGACCTAAATGACGACTTCGTAGAAGTTTGTCGGAAGATTTACTTGGAAGTCTTCTACATCAATGTTTAATAAACTTTCATTTTCTCTAAAACTATAAAGACTTTTTTAAATTTTCTTATTAATTCATGTATGTTAGTCATTATTGGAGCTACTGAACGAAATTTATAACTTAATTGGGGATATTTATGAGGTTATCAACATTCATGTTTATTAAAGTTTCTAGCTCGGTTGAAGTTTTTGAAGTTGATGTTCTATGTTTTCTAATGTGTTTTAATTTGACTTTTCCAGATGATGCGTCAATTACCTGTAGTGTATGGAGAATAGTTGTTGAAGGATGATTCTTGGAATTTTGTGGTTGATAATTTCAAAGGAGTGAGAATGTTCTTTTTGAGTGAAGGTTCGAGGCATGCTTAACTTGTTGAAATGGCTCAAGAAGATTATAACCTGGACATGAACACATAGGTTGTGGAGTTAACCTACTCATTACTAGAAGCAATGATGCAACATATGGCTCTAGACACCCCTCCTATTCATGTTACAAGTGATAGACAAGTTCAGAACTTGCTCGAGATAACTAAAACGCATGAAGTACGTCTTTTTGTATCAATCCTTATCAAGGTAAGAGCGGTTTCAGATGAAGGGGAAGAAGATGATAAAGGTGACAAAGGGGGAGATGATGAAGGGGATGAAGATGATTAAGTGGATGAAGATGATGATAATTTGATTGAAGATGAAACTGATGATGGGGTGATATCTCTGATATTGCTGAAGCGGTTGATGATGGTGAGGATTACAGTGAGTATGGAAAAATTAAAGATGTGGATGAGGAAGAAGAAGAAGATGATATGTGTTTTGAAGGTTACAAATGGACATATGGTAGTGAAGGAGGAAGCTCTAATGCTAATAATATTTATGTCAACAAGAGTTTTGTTAGTAAGGATGCATTGGTTTCAGAGTTGCGGTTGACAGCAGTGAAGCGTAAGTTCTCTTTAAAAATATACAAGTCAACAAAAACTCTACTTGTGGCAAATGTTGTGTTAATGATTGTGGATGGAAGATCAGAGCGAGTGTGAAACATGGGACAAATACGTTTTGGGTAACCAAGTATGTGGAAACTCATACATGTTCTGTGACAGACCGATTGGCTCAGCATAAACATTACTATGAAGTATATTGGTAGGCTTTTCATAGATCGCATAGGAATCATTGATGAGTTAAATCGGCAGCGTATCAAAGACGCAATGAAGAACATGTTTGGCAAGCCACTTTATTACACCACTTCATACAAAGCATTTTTATATACAGAAGAATTGGTGAGAGGATCAGAAGAAGATGGGTATGAGTGACCGCCTTCATATTTGGAGCAAATCTCCTTAGCAAATTCGGGTTCTATCATTAGTATAGAACTTGGTTTTCTGAATAGATTTAAGTATCTATTTCTCTCTTTTAGAGTTTTTATTCAAGGTTTTCAGTATCAGAGAAGGGTCATCGTGGTGGATGAGACTCATCTAAGTGGCATCAGCTAGGTCCTTGAAGCCTTGTTTAATTTGTTCTTTGGTCATCCCACCAATAGCCGTAGAAGCCTCTGCACAAGCCTCTTTAGGAGCCTCTGTAGGAGCCTCAACATAAGCCTCTTTACGAGCTTTAAATTTATGTCTGATGATAGCCTCTTTAAAATATATGCGTCCTTTGCCACCCTTGTAAACCAATAACGGTGGAGACGGTTTGTTTGGTATGAGATTCCCATAATTAGCAGCCAATTCTGGTAGAGCATAGTAGACCCACACCTAGATAATTTGTACAAACCCATCAACAGTGTAAGTCTTTGTCAAATCTTTTCCCCTCAGAGCAGACCTTGAACGTCACTCTCCCCCATGGATAATTTTCAAATTCTTCTAAATCCATCACTAGCCTTGGAAGACTAGCCCTTGTAGAGGTTGAGTACTTTTTCCCTTCATTGAATCAGTGAATATGGAAAGGTATCCGAGCCGCATGCGATCATCCGGAGTCCACTCTTCGCATCTTTCACATGCTGCTATTATATGTTCAGAAGTTGGACCAGCCTCGACATCAACTCCCATCATCTCCTAGAAAGAAGCCATCTCTATCGTAACCTCACACCTTGGATTTTCCAGGTCCTCGATGTAATTGAAGTTCAGACAAGTGAGGTGTTCAAGCTCTATCAGTGAAAATCTCACTGGTTCTGGACCGATGAGGCTCCAAAGCTCACACTTCTTCTTAATGTTAAGCTGGAAACTGAGAATATAATGTACCAGCCTTGATTCCCATCCAAAATTCATCTTCTCTAATTTGATGAACACTCCCAACTTGGAGTCCTTCAGCTCCTCATATTTGTCATCATGTAAAGTTCGTCTTACATTAGTAAGGAATTTCGAGTTATTTGTATGATAGGATATGCTTTTGACGGAATGGGCTCTTCCCCTAATGTACATATCTTTTGCGGGAGTTTTGGTAAATCAATTTTCCGGTCTGCAAAACAATCAAAAAACCCATATTTCAAACACAAACCAAACATACTATTTTAAATTCCTATAATGAAAGACTTGCATGTAATTTTTAGTAAGAAGACTTCTTAGAAAATTTCCAAAAAGTCTTCTACGAAGTCTTCTACTTTGCGCATGGCGCAAAAAAAAAATCTTTGCGCAAAAAAATTCTTAGTAATAAATTGAATTTCCATATAAGAATCTTCTAATGGAATGTGCCAATTTGCCACAAAAATTTATATTTTTGTCCTCCACTGCTCATTAGTGTCCTCCACTGCTCATTAGTTTATGTTACACTTCAAAAAACTGAGGTGGATCCTATTCACGTAGTTTTACCACATATTTTATTGGATAGATGAAAATGATCATATAATCTACTAAACATGTTTTTATTCTATTTTTATCAGCAACTGATAGAAGAAAGTAATTAATTTGCCAAAAAGAAAAAAGTAGTTAATTAAAGGATCATCATTAGTGAGAGTACATTAAATGTATCCAACCAAAATCTCCATCTGTTTCATATTAATTGTCCTTATAGAGAAAAATATTAGTTACAAAATAAGTGTCGTTTTCGGTTTTCAATGCAAAATTTATTAATTTTATTCTGTAATTTATTTTTCTGTTGTTTAAAATATGGTTAGGTGTATATGTAATTGTATTTTTATATAGAAAATATACAAAAATAATTGTTTCCTTAATCTGTATGTATAAATCTAAAATGGCATTTAATATGAAACAGAAAAATATTAAAATATAAATTAACTACTGAGATTTTAATAAATATTAAATGAGATCTTACAAAAATATATTTTTCAAGCAAGAAACTTTCAAACTAGGGTTTTTGGAACCCCATAGTCTCCCCTAGGGTTTATAAGTTTCTGGTCGCCGCTCTTTGTCTCTGGTGGCTTCCATAGCACCGGAGGCGAGCCTCTGTGTCTTATTTTCGGTTTAGTGTTTCAATTTCTTGCTCTTTTCTGCGTTTTAGATCCTTCTTGGTCCGGGGTGGGTGAGGTCTTTGGCTTGGAGGCGAGTGGAGGCGTGTGGAAAGTTTATCCTCTTTGTGGTGGTGTTAAATCATCAGAGTTCAAAGGTTAAGGTGTGCTTTTGTCAGTATTAGGTCGTTGTAGATCTGATTTCTTTGCTGGCTTTTGGATCTGCGTTTCCTTCCTCTTGGTTTGTGGTTATTATTGTGTTAGACTCTCTGTCCTCCGTCTCCTCTTTTTGGTTTTGCCTTACCCATCCAACGGAGAGGATGAATCCTCTAAATCCTTGTCTGACTGATGGATTTCTCTCTAGTCTCTTCTTAACTTCAGTGTGACAGTGATGTTTTGGCAAGTCTGTGAGCAGACCAGGGTTTAGTGTTTTTTTGTTAAGAAGTTGGTTGGTGTTACCTCTCCTTTCTCAGTCGTAAAGGAGTCATCACTGCATCTTTTAATAAGTGTTCGTCGTTCCCGGTTTGTTCGTTGACCTCGTAATTCCTCAGTGGCTTCTTATTGGTTGTTTTAAGCAATATAATAAGGTTTGGGTTCAGTTCATTCGGATGAAGATGTGGCTGTTGAGGGGGTTCGTCCCAGGTGTTTTTGGTTCTTAGCTCTTGGTTTCGGGGCTGATGTGTGTGGCTGTTGCTATTCGGCGTGGTTCTAGCTCTTCATCGTGAATAGGAAGTTCATGTGAGTTATGGTTCTGCTTTGCCCTTTCGCTGCTTGTTCGCTTGGTTATCTGTGGTCTTTCGCTAGACCTCAGGTTGTTTAGGCCTCGACTATTGCATCTTTGATCTTTTCAGCATTGTAAGAAGGTCTTTAATTGTAGAATTTGTAGTAGTTTAAAGTAATGTTTCAGTTTTTCTTTGCTGCCCTTGTGTGGGTTTTAGTCTCCCTTCTATGGGATTTGTTTCCGAGGATTAAACTATGTTACGTCGGCTTATGTATTAGAACGTGTATCTGTTCCAAGGTTTAATATAAATCGATTGACGAAAAAAAAACAAGAAACGTTCAAACTTTCTCTCTTTTCCTTTGTTTTAAAAAGATTCTCTTCATTTTTCCTGTTTTTCCATTTTTATTGTTTATTTAATTTTTGAGAAAAGTGTTACGAGACTACAAATGCTCATGTTCTTACTCTTTCTTTACATTTTTTTTAATTAATCTACATAGTCTGGCGGGTCGAGATCCAACCGACTAATCTCATGTAGGCTAATCTATCGGTAATAGGCAAATCATGTTGCTTTACGTGGGAGCTAAAAATTTACACTACTTACCTATATGAAAAACGAGTAATTTTGTACTAGAAAATAATTGATCTCTGTCATAGAACAACATGACAACGTTTTATCCGGTTGAGCCATTAGTCTAACATGGTGTGATTTCTTTTTACATACACTTTCTAGATAATTTTATAAAATTTATTTAAGCCAAGCATTTATATTTATACTGTTTATCCCCTTGTAATCTCACGCTGCCAAGTTATATTTTTTTTGAAAAGGACGCTACCAAGTTATTTTAATCTTAAAATATCACAAATTTACAATGGTTTGAAATTTGGAAACCAGATTTATATTATAGACATGAATAGTGTTGTCAATAATTATAAGACTATTTTATATAAATAACTCTAGGAGTTGGTCTACGCTTCCGATCCTACGAGAAATTTGTCTTTTTAGACATTTTGTTAAACATAATTTTTTTATTTGGAAGGGTTTGGTTATATATGTTACTAGATGAACAACATGCACATATGAAATTAATATAACTCATATATTGCATATATATGACAATTGGTATGTATGTATAAGTAAACCATATTCTCTCTCTCTATTTATCTCACTAGTGTCATTTATATCTATCTCACCCAAATTTTCTCACCCTCACTCTCTCTCTACTTATTTTTATGTTTAGTTAATATATAATAATATTTAGATTTTCAATTATTCTATAGTAAATTTAATACAAACTAGATTTTGATCCACGTTTGGAAAGCGCAGATTTTTTATTTTTATCTTTTTTTTTTAAAAGTATTTAATTATATTTGTAAACCGGTAGTTTTTAGATATTCTTAGGTTTTTACAAACCTATCCGGACCTTGAATGATCCTACTCGACACCATTCGTAAATTAATAATATCCAGATGTAAAACCATTTTAAATCCCAATATTTAGAAAACCGAATTATAGTCGATGGATATTTAGGTGACCATGTCTAACAGTCGCACAGGTGTTATCGTAAATTGTAATATTATAACATATATAATTGTGTTTGTTTTATATATGTTTGTATATGTTTGAAGTTGTTCATATTGTATTATTGTTTGATCTATTAGAGAAGAAAAATTTATGTAATATTCAATTGGATCATATAAATATTATATCATCTTATATTTATGTTGAAATAAGAAAAAATGTATAACTAACAAATTAATATGGCTGTCTAAATTACCACAATTTTTATGTTGTATATAACATATTTAAATTAATAGAAAACATCTTTAAATTAGTTAATGGAAAATATAGTTATTATAACAACCTGAGAAATATATATACATGTAAATGTATATGTATATTACATATTTACGTTAACATTTTTTTTTAAATGAAAATGCTTAATCACACACATTGAAATATTTTGGGCCTAGCTATTAATTTAATGATATATTTATGGACTTTCTATATAAATTTATATATACAATTGAAATATTTTGGGTTTTATGTTAATGAAATTACTAAAAAAAACATTAATGAAAGAACACTATTATCTTTGTTTCCAAACAAAACTCTTTTTTTTTTAATTGTTATTCTTGTTTTCAAACAATACAAAAGATACTACAATTTTAATAAGATAGATATTTGAGTTATATCTATGAAATAATCACATTATCTTTGACAACATCTCTTTTATTTAAATACATCACATTGTTATTGTAAAGTTTTCATTACATATTTAACATTTTAAGGTTATAAATATATTTCTATTGTTAACATTTCATGAGGGAAATTTTTAGAGTTATCCTTGTATATTCTTTTCTCAAAAAAATTTGGCACCATTTCTCAGTTTATCAAAACAAAATCAATGACACGAATTCAAACTCTTGTTTTTTTCTTGCCTTTATTTTATTGTGTATTATTTTCAGTTATTTTCATATTGATATTTTTCCTATACATTTTTACATTTTCACCTTCTTATGTTTTTTCGTTAAATTTGTCTTCGTTATTCTCTTATTCTAGATAGCTCTCTCTTCTTAAGAAAACAATAAGGAATTGATGAAAATATTCAATAAAATTTACATATTTTATAAGATTAGGCAGACTCTCTTAATTGTCAAAAATACTACTTTTCTTGTACCACTTTTCAAAAATACATTAATCACTTTTACTCTTGTTTTTTAAGAGGAAAAAACACACTTATAACCCTTGGATTAATTAATTTAAGACTTAGGGTTTAGAGTTAAGGGGTGGTGTAGGGTGGGGGTAGGGTTTAGGAATGTAAAATTTAGGATTCTAATTAATTTTAGAAAAATATGCCTCTTAAAAAATGGTATTTTTGAAAATGTCTCTTTAATAATGGTAAAAATGAAAAGTGGTACAACAAAAATGGTAAACTTGAAATTCTCCCCTTATTATATATATTTAATATATGAATATCAATACTTGAAATACTCTGATTTAATTCGGTCAGATATCAAGTAATATAATATTCAGATTTATATTTTAATCATAATATAATTTTATTAAATTTACTAATAATTTGAAAAATAAATAATATTAAAAATATTTGTTATATAACATTTATCAACTGGACTAATAATATATAAATATAAAATATTAGATCTATATTCCACTTGATCTAAATATGTTAATAATGTCGGGACTATAATATTTTATTTTTTCATAGATACTTTTTAATATTTTTAGAAATTTTTCTTCATTGTTTTTAGTTTGTTATCAAATATCCTTAGATAGTATATTCTCCAATTGATGAATATACATTGAATATTCTTCAAATTATATTTTTTTGTCGCTTATACTATATTTAATATCAGTATTATTTATGAATATTAATATATATATATATATATATATATATTAATAAGTTATTTATAAATCTTTTTAGAGGTTTTTCATATATTTTATTTACATTCTTATTAAAATATATCTCTTCAATTAAAAAATGTGAGTTCATCTTTAGTTTTTTGTTATGTTGATAGCTTCATTAAATTTTATGAATTATATGACTTTTGTCAGTGAATTAGATTAGAGATTTACGAAGAATTACCATACTTTCATTTATTTTTAATGAATTTATTTTGGGCGATTTGCCAAATATGATTCAAAACTTGATTTTAAATGCAAAAGTGTACCCTAACTCAAATCAAATGCAAAAATATACCCTAACTCAAATCAAATGCAAAAGTAACTCAAAAGGCTCGTGAAATTACAGACATCCATTCATGATTAAACAAAAAAACAGTATTGTAGTTTACAATTATAACCATGCGAGAAAAAGACTTTCACAGAAGTTTTCTGTCATGCTTTAGATCTAAAAAATAATTTACAAAAAATATTTTGATTAGTAAAAAAATACTAATACTGTAATTATAGACATTTATAAATGATATAAATTTAGATTTGCTAAAATTGAATAGTTTTTAACATAGATGAGTGAATGTAAGTTAGTCATAATATTCTTTGGTTTAGGGTTTGGTAACTATGTTATAGTATTGTATGTGTGTTTTAGGGTTAGATTGTGGAATCTTTTTTTTAAACTAAATTTGACCTATATGTGTTTAGTTTGGTATATATTAAACACTTTATAAGTTTATTTTAAGTTTAATAAAAAATTTGTATGTTAGTAATATATTTGATTTTAGGATTTTGGAAGACTTAAATTTTTGAAGATATAATGCACTAGAAGACTTACTGAAAGACTTAACAACCATTTTTCGCTTAAAATTTTAGAAAATTTAGGTTTCCCGTCTATTTTTAAGTTTTCCAATAAGTCTTCGAGTGGAAGTCTTAAATCTTCCAGTGGAAGTCTTAAATCTTCCAGTGGAAATCTTAAGTCTTCCAGTGGAAATCTTAAGTCTTCCATAAGATCTAGTGTATTAGATCTTAAAAATAATTTAATAATTTAGCAAAAAAAAAAAAATTGGTTGGGTAAAAATCCTAATAATCTAATTATAGACATTTTAAGTGATATAAATTTAGATTTCAAAGTTTATTTAAGTTGGAGAATTTTCAAAAATACCATTTTCCTTGTATCACTTTTTATTTTTACCTTCATTAAAAGGACATTTTCAAAAATACCACTTTTTAAGGGGCAAATTTTTTTAAAATTAGTTAGAATCCTAAATTTTAAATTCCTAAACCCTACCCCCACCCTACACCACCCCTTAAATCTAAACCCTAAGTCTTAGATTAATTAACCCAAGGATTTATAAGTGTGTTTTCCCTCTTAAAAATCAAGGGTAAAAGTGATTAAGGTATTTTTGAAAAGTGGTACAAGGAAAGTGGTATTTTGACAATTTCTCATTTAAGTTTTATGAAGTGTTTGTTCTAATTAGTTAGTTATTTTGAGTTTAGGGTATGGGTGACTTAAGTCTTCCAATAAATAATGCAATAGAAGACTTAGGGTTTAGAAGATTTTCAAGTAAGTTTTCGAGAATGTTTTCTATTAGAAGATTTACTTGAAAGTCTTCTGAATCAAAAATATTTTAATTTTATTAGAGTTTTTGTCTTTTATATAAAAAAAATTTACACATTACCTCTCTTCCTCTCAAATGGCTGCAAGAAAAATGTAATTTTCTCATTCTAAAACTCTCAAACCTCTCTAATCTCTTTGAACATAAAAAAATTATATCAATTTTTCATTTTTATCTCATGTTTCTCACCTATTTATTTTGTTTTTACAGGTTTTTCATCACATAATTCTCATCTTCCACTTCTTTAAAGGTAGATCTATAAATCATATTTTATCATTTGATAACTTTTTATCGCTTAAAGTTCTTAACTTTTGAAAACTCTTTTTGTTGTTTTAAGTTTCTACCTTATTATTTGAAGCTTTTCAATATTTTGAAATCAATTTAATGCTTTTGGATATACATGTTTTTCAGATCTGAGATGACTTGGACGACTTTCAAGTAAGTCTTTCATAAAAAAAACTAAACTTTATATTAATTTCTCATTTCTATCTCATGTCTTTCTCACTAATTTATTTTGTTTGGATATGCATGTTTTTCAGATCTGGGACGACTTGGAAGATTTTCATGGAAGTCTTCTCGGTAGACTTTCATGGAAGTCTTCTCGGAAGACTTTCATGGAAGTCTTCTCGGTAGACTTTCATGGAAGTCTTCTCGGAAGACTTTCATGGAAGTCTTCTCGGTATACTTTCATGGAAGTCTTCTCGGAATACTTTCATGGAAGTCTTTTCGGAAGTTTTCCAACAAATAATGCACTAGAAGACTTCGACGGAAGTCTTCTGGGCGAATAGTAAATTTAGGGTTTAGAAGAATTTCAAGTAAGTCTTTCATAAGAAAACTAAACTTTATATTAATTCTAATTTTTATCTCATGCCCTTTCTCACTAATTTATTTTGTTTGGATATGCAGATTTTTCAGATCTGAGACAATTTGGAATACTTTCATGGAAGTCTTCTCGGAAGTTTTTCAACAAATAATGCACTAGAAGACTTCCACGAAAGTCTTCTAACGAAGTCTTCTCTCATGTTATGGAGTCCAAACTTTTTTTGTAGAGGAACGATCTATA
This sequence comes from Moricandia arvensis, assembly GCA_905132765.1. Lineage (NCBI taxonomy): Eukaryota > Viridiplantae > Streptophyta > Magnoliopsida > Brassicales > Brassicaceae > Moricandia > Moricandia arvensis. The sequence continues at coordinate 101,714 of CAJHQP010001571.1, forward strand.
ATAATTTTGTTTATGGTCGTTTTGTGATTTGTAGGTGTACTCTTTTAATTTTGAATTCTTTTGTAAATTAAAAAAGATATTAATGAAAAAAATTGTACATATATTCATGTCTACAATATTATCTTGCCAAAAGTACTTGAAGTTATTAAAGTTCTTGATACAAATTCAATAGCAAAACACAATAACACAAAAAATTAGTCAAATTTACAACAGCTAAAGGAGAATACTTCTCAAGAAAACTTTACTAAATTCACAAAATATCAAATGTTACATAAATACTTAAATCTATTCTAAGCATCACGGTCTATACTAATCTTCTAATGCCTTCTTGTTAGAAGACTTATAATTAAGTTTTATGGGAAATCTTCTAACAAGAAGATGTTAGAAGACTTTCAAGAAGACTTAATTATAAGTCTTCTTGAAAGTCTTCTAACGTCTTCTTGTTAGAAGACTTATAATTAAGTTTTATGGGAAGTCTTCTAACAAGAAGACGTTAGAAGACTTATAATTAAGTTTTATTATAAGTATTCTGGAAAGTTTTCTAACGTCGTCTTGTTAGAAGACTTATAATTAAGTTTTATGAGAAGTCTTCTTACAAGAAGACGTTAGAAGACTTATAATTAAGTCTTCTAGAAAGTTTTCTAATGTCTTTTTGTTAGAAGACTTATAATTAAGTTTTATGGGAAGTCTTCTAACAAGAAGACGTTAGAATATTTTTCAGAAGACTTATAATTAAGTCTTCTCTGAAGTCTTCTAATGTCTCTTGTTAGAAGACTTATAATTAAGTTTTATGGGAAGTCCTATAACAAGAAAACGATAGAAGACTTTCTAGAATACTTATAATTAAGTCTTTTAGGAAGTCTTCTAATGTCTTCTTGTTAGAAGATTTATAATTAAGTTTTATGGGATGTCTTCTAACAAGAAGACGTTAGAAGACTTATAATTAAGTTTTATTATAAGTCTTCTGGAAAGTTTTCCAACGTCTTCTTGTTAGAAGACTTATAATTAAGTTTTATGGGAAGTCTTCTTATAAAAAGACGTTAGAAGACTTATAATTAAGTCTTCTGGAAAGTTTTCTAATGTCTTCTTGTTAGAAGACTTATAATTAAGTTTTATGGGAAGTCATCTAACAAGAAAACGTTAGAAGACTTTCTAGAAGACTTAGAATTAAGTCTTCTGGGAAGTCTTCTAATGTCTTCTTGTTAGAAGACTTTAATTAAGTTTTATGGGAAGTCTTCTAACAACAAGACGTTAGAAGACTTTCGAGAAAACTTATAATTAAGTCTTTTGGAAAGTCTTCTAATGTCTTCTTGTTAGAAGACTTATAATAAACATATTTGATAACCTCTAAATTATCACCAATAAAGTTAAAGATTTCATTCAGGACCTAAAATATTATCTAAAACACATGAATTAACAATAAAATTTTAAAAATTCATTTTAAATTTGAAGAATATGAAGGTTTATTATACATTATCGTAGTTCCATTGAGGTCATTTTTGCAATTGAAAATTTACAAAGGAAGACTTTCGTGGAAGACTTCCACGTAAGTTTTTTGCTAGAAGACTTACATGGAAGCCTTCCAATTTAAATTAAATGTTCAAGTTTATATTTTTAATTGCAAAAGTAACCTACGTAGACTTCCACAGACCGTAAGCAGACTTAATGTAAAAGTCCGGAAGACTTCCACAGAAGTCTTCTGGAGAAAGTCAGTTTCTGACAAAGATCGGTCAATTGCAAAACTAACATGTTTATATGGGAAGACTTCCAGGGAAGTGTTCCTAAATTTTTTTTGTCAACAAAGAAATGTTGGAAGACTTTCACAAAAAATCTTCCTAAACACACAGAAAGTCAATTGAAAAACTAACCTATGCTTTGATCAATTGCAAAACTTACCTGTAAGTCTTCTCACGAACAAATATGGGTAAAGTATTTGATTCATACCTTAAACCACTAAGAAAACTTGCTTAGTTGTTCAAGCACACAGACCTTCGCCAAAACAGTTACTCAATCATTAATGATCAGGAATCATGAGTTTGAATGGCTATATAATCCTTAAAAACTTTAGAATAAAAAACCTTAGATATTTTAGATGAATATAGAGAGAAATGAAAGAGATGTAGTTTTTGTGGATAAGATATAAAATAGAATGAGTGAAAATCATTTTTTGATTCATTAAAAGCTCCATATTGGTTGTTCATGGTTGTTGGGTGAATTGATGGCAATGACATTTTCGTGAATAATTGATGAAGATGAGGATGATAGAGTAAAACACAATTTTTGAAGACTTAAAGTCTTCAAGTAAGTCATCCGGTGGCATTTTTGTAAATAATAAGAACGTCTGGGTGAATAAGGCAAATCAAAATTTCAAAAAAAGATTAGTTTTGTGTTTGACTTGAAGTTTTGAGTCATTTTTGCAAATCCCCCCCCCATTTATTTTTCAGAAAATCTTGCAAATTATTCAATTTTTAGATTTGATTCATAATAGCCTATTTGATTTGTTCCTATGAAGATTAGGATTACAATTTTTTTTAAAAGTTTTTTTGAAAACATAATATAATAGTTTTATTAAAAATTGAATTGTTGATAGTAAATAATACGCTAATTCATTTATTGAAATGAAAATCTTACGTTTTATTGAAAAAAAATTATTTATAGAACTTCTTTAACTTTAGAAGAAATAATTATCATATATGACAAGTTAGTGATGAAACTTTTATTCTCAAGTTTCTAATCCTCAATCACAGCCATAAGAGCATATCTTATAACTTTTATTGGTGAATTGTTTTAGAAACTTATAAAAAAGTTATCATGTAGTTTATTTTGCTGTTATGATCACTATTTTATAAAAAAATTTACATTACATAGACTTTTAGGTTTATCTCATAATATCCTATTTACTTAGTTTCTAACAAAAGAACATGACAAAATAGAATAAATACTGCTTCCAACAGTTTTATATTGGTGATTGTTAATTCTTTTTATTGATATGATGCATTTTAAATTCATAAGTAAATAGACTTCTTAACGATAAATGTCTTCCATAATTGAATGTATCTTAATTAGCTATTTAAATCCTAGAATAACTCAACACTTTGATAATGTCGAACCATCTGCTCCTCCTTGTGAAGTTGCTGGTGGATCCTCTTTGTTCTCCATGATAACTTCTGCTCTTAATTTTGATTCAAAATATTTAATTAAACACCGACATGGCGTGATAAAATTGCTTTAAGACATAATTTTTTTGCTGCTTTTGTTAATATTAATTTTTATATTGATTTTTCTTCTTATAGATAACAATTACCATTAAGTTATTTGATATATTGCTAGTTTACGTTACTAATATCAGTTTCACTTTATTCTATAATAGTTACCATTCATTAAGTTATTTGACATATTGTTAGTTTGCGATATCAATTTTTGGTTTTCAATTATTTTTGTTGAAATATTGACATTGAACAAATATATAATTAAAATGAAAATTTGGACAGTATAATTTAGTGGTTTTAAATCCTAGGTGAATGTGTTTATATAATGCCTTATAGTTTTAACTTTTATATAGTATAGATTTGAAAATCAAGTGTTTTAAATTTATATAATTATAATTGTGTAAGTTTTGTATGTTTTTTAATTAATTAGTATTTTGGTAATTTTTATGTTAAATTCAAAATAAAGTACATAATTAATTTATAATGATTTTAATTTTTTTTTAATTTACCATATATGATATTGATTCCTATTTTATTGTTAAATAAATAACTTTTTTGGAAATTTTGCCATTTTTAAATTTTTATATTAAATACAAATTATGATTACATATATTAATTTAATTTATTTATAATATTTTTACATTTGTTCATTTACCATCTATGATACTGTTTTCTATTTTAATTTTGAATAAATAATTTTTTGGAAATTTTGACATTTTGCAAATAATAAAGTAAAATACTGATTTGTTATATTATTATTGGTGTTTTTAAATCCTATGTGAACGTTCTCAATGGCTTATAACCTCAATATGTATATAGTATCTCTAATCTATACTAATAAAAGAGATCTTTTGAGGCTCCATAGAGCGTCCACATCAGCATTGAAACTCTCTTTTAAAAGAAGCCACGTGGCATAAAATATAGTTTTACATTTTAAATATACAATATAAAAATAGAAAAACTACATTAAACAAATGTAAAATTATTCACTAAAAAAAAGACGGCTTATCTTCACAATGTAACATTACCATTATATAAAAAAAACATTATATATAATTTCGAAAATAATAAATAATAACTAAACATACAATATAAAAAATGGAAATACTACATTAAACATTATAATTTTACACAATATAAGAAAAAAAATAATAGATAAGTAATGTAAATATATAATATACGAATTATATATATAATAAGGCAAATATATAATATACAAATTAATATAAAATAATAAGTAAATACACAATTTTGAAAATGTAAAAATTTCATTAAGCATTAAATATCTATCTTAAAATATAATATATATATATATATATATATATATATATTAAGTAAATATATAATATAAGTAAATACACAATTTTTTAAAAATGAAAAAATTACATTAAGATTTAAACATTTATCTTAAAGTGTAAAATATAGATATTACGTAAATAGAAAGTATAAGAAATGGAAATACGCATGTAAAAATGGAAAAAAGTACATTAAGATTTAATCATTTATCTTAATACGTACATCTATCTTAAAATGTAAAATATAGATATTAAATAAATAGAAAGTATAAGATTTAGAAATACATTTTATAAGGAAAAAATAAATAATAATTAAATAATATAAATATATAATATACGATATATATATATATATTAATAAGTAAATACACAATTTAAAAAATATGGAAAAGTACATGAAGTGTTAAACATCTATCTTAAAATGTAAAATATAGATATTAAGTAAATATATAATATGAGTAAATAAACATTTTAAAAAATGAAAAAGTACATTAAAATTTATACATCTAATTTAAAATGTAAAATATTGATATTAAGTAAATAGAAAGTATAAGAAATGAAAATACACAATAAAAAAATGGGAAAAAATTGCATTAAGATTTAAACATCTATCTTAAAATGTAAAATATAGATATTAATTAAATAGAAAGTAGAAGAAATGAAAATGCATAATATAAGGAAAGATAAATAATAAGTGAATGAAAAGTCTAAAAATGAAAATATTATATTAAACATTAATAGAAATTTTAAAATTTAGATACATATATATACGCAAATAATAGTAATAATTAAACACATATTTTTAAAAATGAAAAAATTAGATTAAGATTTAAACAATTATCTTAAATGTAAAATATAGATATTAAGTAAATAGAAAGTATAAGGAATGAAAATATGCTATTTTATATAAGAAAGACTAAAAATGGAAATACAAAATATATGTAAAAATTTAAAATTAGAAATAATAGATTAAATATTTATATTAAAATGTTAAAATAAATAAATAATAAATGATATAAAAATGGAAATACCACATTAAATAAAAAAAAGTATAATTTTACATCAAAGAAGTCTCAATAAAACTCATTATTCTTTTAACATTAATCTCTCACCTATCAAAGAAAACTAAGAACTCTAGCAAAAAAAAGAGTTCCACCATCAACTCTTGTCATCCCGGAAGCCTTTGATGACCTTAAAAGAGAATTTTGTAACAATAAACTTTTTGTTAGGTTGATTCATTGCTCGGAAGCCTGCAACTTCCAAAAGTCAAACCTACTCATGGAGATTGAATTGCTCCTCATAAACTCAAAGGTATTTTTACAAATTTAAATTAATTTAATTCATAATTATATTGTTAATATTCATACTAACTCTTCCATGATCAAACAATTACAATCAACAACCATTCAAGCGTTTATCCCAAAATACTTTCTTTTCTGTCACATCAAGTATTGGTTCATGTTGGTTTAGTATTGTTCTTGGTTTATTAGACAGTTTAGGATGGTTTTATTGTAAATGTAATTTAAATTTTTTTAGCATATATTATGCTTAAAATAATCTAAATTGACTAATAGTAATATTATGTTAAAAATAATTCTTAGAGAGTTTTCAATTGAAGAACATTATAGTTTAATTTATTAAATTTGTTTATTATTTAAAACTATTTTTTTTAAACATAGTGAGTTATAAATATCAATGATGGAGTTGGTGAATATAACATGAAGATAAAAATATAAATATTTAATTTTCAAGATAATAAAGTCAAATTTTTATTCAGTTATTCGATATATAATATCTTAAATATAGTTTTAAGAAATTATACGATATATATATATATATTAATCTTCCAGACTTAAACTATTATATTATATATGAATAATTTTGTTAAATAAAAATAATTTAAGATTTTTAAGATAAAAATAAGAAATGGTTATTTACATATAATTATTGTAATATACATTATACTATCATTTAACAAGTATTAGATACGTTTTGATATATCATTATTTTCTATTTTTAGAAAGCAATAAATTGTTAAATATCACTATCATCTAGGTTAAGTATACGAACAACACAAATTCAAATATCACAGAAAATATTCACATAAACATTACAATACAATAATTTTAATACAAAATACAATTCAAAATACATTACTTAAAAGAATAGTTATATACATAACATTTAATCAATGAAGTTCCGCGCGTAGCGCGGATTAATCTCTAGTATTGAAAATGGAAAAAGTACAATAAAATTTAAACATCTATCTTAATATGTATATCTATCTTAAAATGTATAATATAGATATTAAGTAAATAGAAAGCATAAGAATTGGAAATACATAAATGATAATTAAATAATTTAAATATATAATATACGAATTATATATAATAATAAGTAAATACACAATTTTAAAAAAAAATGGAAAAAGTACACGAGGCATTAAACATCTATCTTAAAATGCATAATATAGAAATTAAGTAAATATATAATATGAGTAAATAAACATTTTTAAAAAATGAAAAAGCACATTAAGATTTATACATCTATCTTAAAATGTAAAATATTGATATTAAATAAATAGAAAGTATAAGAAATAAAAATACACAATAAAAATGGAGAAAATTGCATTAAGATTTAAACATCTATCTTAAAATGTAAAATATAGATATTAAGTAAACAGAAAGTAGAAGAAATGGAAATACACAATATAAGGAAAATAAATAAAAAAAATCGAAAAATGAAAATATTATATTAAAAATTAATATAAATTTTAAAATGTAAATAAATATATATATATATATATATATATATATATATATATATATATATATATATATATATATATATATATACGCAAATAATAGTAATAATTAAACACATATTTTCAAAAAAGGAAAAATTAGATTAAGATTTAAACATTTATTTTAAATGTAAAATATATATATTAAGTAAATAGAAAGTATAAGGAATTGAAATACACTATTTTATATAAAAATTCTAAAAATGTAAATACACAATATATGTAAAAATTTAAAATTGGAAATAATAGATTAAAATATTTATATTAAAATGTTAAAATAAATAAATCAGTAATAAAGATATAAAAATGGAAATACCACATTAAAAAAAAATAATGTATAATCTTACATCAAAGAAGTCCCTATAAAACTCATTATTCCATCAACTTCAACCTCACACCTATCAAAGAAAACTAAGAATTCTAGCAAAAAAAAAAGGGCTCCACCATCAACTCTAGCCATTCCGAAAGCCTTTGATGACCTTAAAAGAGATTTTTGTAACAATGAACTTTTTGTTAGGTTGATTCATTGCTCGAAATCCTGCAACTTTCAAAAAGCAAACCTAATCATGGGAGTTGAATTGCTCCTCATAGACTCAAATGTATTCTTACAAATTCAAATTAATTTAATCTATTATTTTATTCTTATATTCATACTAACTCTTACATGATCAAACAATTACAATCAACAACCATTCAAGCGTTTATCCCAAAACACTTCCTTTCCCGTCACATCAGGTATTGGTTCATATTGGTTTAGTATTGTTCTTGGTTTATTAGACGGTTTATGATGGTTCTATTGTAAATGTAATTTAAGTTTGTTTAGCATATATTATGCTTAAAATAACTTAAATTGACTAATAGTAATATTATGATAAAAATAATTCTTAGAGAGTTTTCAATTAAAGAACATTATATTTCAATTTATTAAATTCGTTTATTATTTAAAACTAAAGTTTTTTAAGAACATAGTGAGTTATAAATATCAATGATGGAGTTGGTGAATATAGCATGAAGACAAAAATATAAATATTTAATTTTCAAGATAATAAAGTCAGATTTTTATTCAGTTATTTGATATATAATATCTTAAATTAGTTTTTGAAAATTATACATAATATATATATATATATATATATATATATATATATATATTAATCTTCCAGACTTAAACTATTATGTTATATATGAATAATTTTGTTAATAAAAATAATTTAAGATTTTTGAAATAAAAACAACAAATGGTTATTTACATATAATTATTGGAATATACATTATACTATCATTTAACAAGTATTAGATACGTTTTGATATATCATTATTTCTATTTTTAGAAAGCCATAAATGGTTAAATAGCAATATCATCTAGGTTAAGTATACGAACAACACAAATTCAAACATTACAGAAAATATTCACATAAACATTAAAATACAATAATATTAATATAAAAATACAATTCAAAATACATTATTCAAAAGAATAATTATATACTTAACATTTGAAAATCAATGAAGTTCTGCGCGTAGTGCGGGTTAGTCCCTAGTTT
>CAJHQP010001572.1:0-35000 GCA_905132765.1 Moricandia arvensis
TAATTATAATTGTATTATAAAGGTTAGATACAAAACAAAATTATATAAAAATTTGAGGATCAATTTATAAATAAAAAAGTTTAACACCAAAATGAGGTTGTGAATAGTATTCCCTCAAATTTGAGGGAACACTATTCACAAACTCAATTTTTTCCTCAAAATTATGCACCATTAGAGAATGTTATTCTACATTTTTAATGTTTCCTTCAAAATGTGGTATTATTGAAGATGAATAACTATAGAAAACAGTTGCGCATTTATATTATCTTTAAATGAAAAGATGTAATCAAATATCCTTGTTAAGTCAATTGGTTTGAGTTTTAGTGTTCCAATCATTTTTTATCTAATTGTTTTGACCATTTAAATCGTTGTTTTCGAAAAGAGTTGCGTTTCTTTTCGGTTTATGGCTCTGAAAAATACTATCCTTATTCCTTTAGGTATAATTTCAGGTTAATATAATCTAATAGATGCCAAAAAATATCTTTTTCAAGTCAATTTTACTCTAAATAAAAAACAGTTATTTGTAAGGTGAACATAAGTAAAAATACCTTTATTAATAAATTAAAATTATAAATATCTTTTCGAGAACTAATAATAAGTATCCTTTTATCGTTTGTTTTATCATTATCATCATAAATATTTTTTTTGAGCATAGTATCAAAATATCACCTATGATGATCTAATAAACAATACAACATATGAAAGGACGAACAAGTTCTCCCTTGATAACTGTAATAAGCTATGTATACGTAGTCTCTAATGTACTGCAAGCGTTTAAGTTTTGAATGTAGATCAGGGGCGGATCTAGCAAATGTGACAACATGTGGCACACCATTTAGATAATAATGTTTTCAACTTATTGTGCACGGGAAATTTCCTCAACTTTCAATAAAACTAATGGAAAACATTTTTTTTGTATGTGTCACTTGCCCCATCCAAGGCTCACCTAGGTCTTCCTGGTGTAGATTAAGCCTCCGTTTCTGGTGGGCTGTGAGATTAAGCCTTCAATCGTGGAATCTTTATCGGGTAGCTACACCAACTTACCGACTTGATGGTACACATGAGGTATCTATTACTTCGAAAGAGCTTAAGCTAAGCCCTAAGAATAAGGATGCATATATCATTGGAAAGTTCTATAAGTATTCTCTAACCCCAAATGGTTTGGTACATGTTGTGGTCAATAGAATTTGGGGAAGAAGTTGTACGATCAGTTGTAATAAGCTTGGTAATTCATCTTTCATGTTTCATATCCCTCACCAGCCTACTCGTCTCTGGGTTATTCAGCACGGAGTATGGCAACTTGATGATTGCGTATTTTTTGTACTACCATGGACCCTAGAAGGCTCTTTCAAAATCTTGAAATCTCTACGCTTCCAGTCTGGGCAAATTTGAAGAACATTCCTGATTGTTGCTACACAAGATTATGAATAAATCATGTTGACTCAGGACTTGGAGAAACTATTCTTACTCATAAACCTCGATTTGATCCTACCATTATGGGTGAAGCAAATGTTTTAGTTGAGATGGAGCTAGATAGGGACTTCCCGAAGCTTATTGCACTGGATGATAAACAAGGTAATATTATCCTTGTTAATGTTGAATACACATGGATTCCATATATGTGTGCGAGTTGTGGTAATCTAGGACACAAATAAAAAATATGCCTCTTACCTTCTACGATTGCTCATGTTCCAACCTTCATGCCACTTGCAATAGATACCCAATCTGAGGTCCCCATAATAGATATTGATAGTATCCTAGAGCAACATGATACGTTAGCTCATCGCCACCAACTATCCATCAAAGTGATCTTCATGCCAATGTATCTGAAAATCAGAATGAAGAGACAAAAGATCCCCAATCCAAACTTGAAGTCAATCCTGCATTTTCAGCTACTTTGGAGGTTCATGATCACCATCCTTTAGTTGCTTCAGATACTACAGTGGACCATCTTGGTACATGAAACTCCATGTTTGCAACTTTATCCTCCTCCTCTCCTTCTCAACAGGAGAACCTCAATGTTTCACTTATTTCTTTCAACACTTTATCGACATTAGTAAATTCACTGTCTACTCCCATTAAAACACTTGTTATGGAGTCTTCTCCATCAATAATTATCAATAGTTAAGTATGTGAAACTTTTGTTGTTGATCCCTCAACCACACCACCTAACCCTTGTGCATTTGAGAGTCCTTATCGTTTCACAATGTTAGAAGATGTGGATGAAGTTGTGACAGAGCCATCTAGCTTGCTCAGCTTGACAAGAGGTTGTACGGAGACAAAAACTCCTATTGAATACCAAGACATGGAATGGAAGACAGTTCAAGGGAAAGGAAAGTGTGGTTGTCGCGACCGTGGTTCTTATCATTAGCTATTGTCTTTCATTGTATTGTTGGTTATTATAATCTCTTCATTTGCTGTTTCCTAGGTTGGGATTCAACATTCATGAAACAAGCAAACTTTGCCCAACTATAAGATCTATCGTCTTATCGTATAACAATTTATGTTTTTAATTTGAAAGCCTTAGTCAATTAAAACTTTTGAGTGTAGAATTAGAGAACTTTGTAAAGTTTAGGTCTCATAGCTATTAATATACTTCTTATTGTCAAAGTAGAAATTAACATTACTGATCACATTAATGTGACTTAGGGATTGGTTTCTTAACTTTATTTTTGATAATGAAACAAAAAATAAAGCTTAAAGGAAATTAAGCAACGGGTGGAATAACAATCGAGATAATCCTAGATCAAAGTAAAATTCAGTTTCGCTTAGCATACTCATGTAGATCAATTCTACTATTAAATCATAATTCTTTTTAGGATTCTGCTATTACTTCTCTATTATATTTACAATGTCACACTATATATTGAATAAAATATTCTGTTATTCAAAGAAAGAATGATGGAATTCACTTAGTAATCGTTAGAAACAAGGAAGATAAAAAATAAAACACACATGGCCCACTTAAAAGATTGGTGGCCAGAGAAAAAAGAAACAAATGGATCCACGTAAAATTTACTATTACTGCTGGCTGGAAAAAGGAAAATTGACCTATTATAAAAGTTACCTCTGCTAATTAAATCGATAAGTATAAAATTAAGTCCTACAAATTAATTTGATGAGTACAAACAATACAACTATATACATACTCTTTCCCATAAGTTTCTAATCTATCTCTTCTAAAATTTTCTTTGAAATAATTTGCTTCCATCCTTCTTAAATATATTATTGTAGTTCGGATATCTTCGGATACTCAAAATATATTAACTCTGATCATGTTTGGTTTTTGTTCTTACGATATTAAAATTTTGAATCTATTTGAATATTTTATTAGTTTTTGTATGGGTTCAAAACTACTTAATTAACAAAATGAATTAGGATATTATTTTTGGGATAAAAATACATTAATAAAATTTGGTTCAATCATTAACCTTTCTTTTCATTATTAACTATATATATATTTATTTTAAAATTAATTATTACAAACAAAGCATTAAGCTCTAATAATTACAAATTCACTCAAAAAGATAAAAAATTAGTTTGAAATATGAAAATACAAAATATGTCAATTAAATACTTCATAAGCAAATACTTAGGGGGATGTATTCAATGTAAAATTTGAGATGATTTGATTTTTAGTGAGGTTGTAGAAGATTTCAAGGAATTGCAGAGTTTTAAGTGATTTTTGTTAAACCACCCTAGAATATCATTTAAAACCATGAGATTTCAATTATTATTTTTTTAACTAAGAAACTTCATCCAAACACTCTAAAATCACTTAAAATATTAAAACTCCAAAACTTAAAATATTTTCAATAACAGTGGATTTCAGAGTACTTTATGAAATGTTAAATTCAATAACCGTGGATTTTAAATGAGTTTTTGAAATTTATGTTTGAATAACCGTGGATTTATTATTTTTACACAGATCACCTAAAATTCTCAATTCAATACACCCTTAATGTAGATGTTAACTTAAAGTACACATTTGTTTATATCTAACTGAGTTTTTGTCAATTGTTTGGATTATCTCTTCATTCGGTGTAACTAATAAAACTGCAAGTGGTGGTCAAAGGAGGGGACCAGCTTCGTATTTTCATAACTCCTTTTAGATTGTGACATGATTGCCCGTAAGATCTGACTTTTGATTTACAACATTTATTGTATACAATTATTTTTTTTAAAACAATAGTACATGTACATAATAGTATATGAAGCTACCCTATATTTAATGTGATAGTGATCCACACTCGGTTGCTCCTGTTTTTGTCTTCCTAATCGGATAACAAACGGATTAAATATAGAGAGATCAGTAAATATAGAACAAAAAAATTAGTACATTGTCCCTATACCATAATTTGAAATATAAGTTGTCCATATATTATATTTTTTTGTGTAAACTCAATTAAATTCTTAATCTAAGTCTAAAACGATTTTTTTATTAATTCAATTACTTAAAAAAATTAAAACATAAAACAAATTAGAAAAGAAACAAAAGGGGAAAATTGTTTTATCCCCAAATCGTTTTTGACAAACCCTAATCTCATCTCCTCCTTTGGCGATAGAGAGAAAAGCCGACTCCAACTCACCTGCGATTAGTCTCGACATTGTTTCAATTTGTCGTTGCCAGTGTTCCTTCTTTCCGATAGGACTCCGCCGATCTTCTTCTTCTTAATCGAAGTCTCTGACACTTTGTGCTCACTTCGCCGTCTCATTCTCAAGTAACTCCCTCGAAACTGAAGATCGTGCCTTGCCGCTCTGCAATATACACTCCCAGCTCTAGTTTCAAGCAAAAAGATTGAGCTTTTCAGGTTTCTATAAGGACTTGTGATTTGTTTTGCATATCTTTCTTTTTAAAATTTGAGTTGTTTTTATCATATTTTGAGTGTGACAAGTATCAGTTTTAGTTTGTGTTAATGATTTAGGTGTCTATGTTTTTATCCCTAAGCTAGTAAAGTTTCATACTTTTCCTTGTTTTTCAATGCTTATGGTTTAATTGGTTGTTTATGTTGGTGAAATCGGATTGAACTGTGTGATTGATATTGGAATGAACTCATATTTGGTTAGTGTCTTAGTAATGTCTCAGTTTGTTGGAATGAGAGTACTGACTTTGATGTTTTTCATCGCTAAGTTAGTAAAGTTGCATATCTTTTCTTGTTTGTCAATCCTTATGGTTAATTCATTGTTTGTGTTGGTAAAATCGGACTGAGATGTGTGATTGATGTTAGAATGAACTCATAATGTCTCGGTTTGTTGGAATGAGAGTACTGACTTTGGTGATTTTATTTTTTCGTTGTTCACAGGTATGACAATGGATTTATTGCCTAAATGCCTATTCAAAAGGGAACCGAAACACATGTTGATAAGGTCAACAACAGTTGCCGAGCTACCATCCTTGGGAAGGTGAAGAAGTTCATGTCAAGAGTACACGGAAGTCTTGGGTGATCCGCTCTTTGCTCAGGTTATGGTCATTTATGAACACAGGCTTCGCTATTTGGGGAGAGTCATCCACACATTTGTTTGTAAGAAGCTTCTGACCGCAAAGCAATATGAATTGTGGTTTCATTTTGCTAGGAGGCCTCTCAGAATTTCAATGCAAGAGTTTTATGCGATCACTGGTCTGAAATATGAAGACGAATCTGACTTGGAGATTGATAAATGGAGATATGATAACGATTTTTTGGAGTAAGTTGCTAAAGAGAAAAGGAAATATTTTCCTAAAGCAAATCAGGAAGGTGCATCTGAAATCTTGTAATACATGGTCTCATGTCGATAGGCTGAGGTTGGTGTATTTGTGTGTGATTGATAGTATGGTTATGGCGAAGGATGGGTAAGTGTGGATCCCACACAAGAACATCAAGCTGGTGATGGATTTCAATAAGATGAGGAAATATCCATAAGATCTTCACTCCTTTGATGAGCTGGTGAGTTCCATTATCAAAGGTAGGGATAAAGTGAAAATGCAGAACAATTATGTCATAGATGGATTTTCGTATGCAGTTCAAATTGGTTGATGGAGGTTATTCCATACATTGGGTCTCTTTTGGATCAGAAACTCAGAGAAGGCGTCACTAGCATGAGATGTAGAAATTGGAAATGATCTAAGGTTTCCTATGAGGATATTATTAGCATAGAGTCTGATTTTGGATCCACTATAAGTTCCGATTCCTTCAATTAATGAGATTGAATTTCATTGTTCTTAATGTTTGTGTCTAACCTTTTGTTTATTTGTTTATGTTTTGTAATTTGATCTTGGTGTTTTATTGTTCTAGCATGGTATAAATATCCTAAACAATTAACTATAAAATTAACCCTAATCTTAACACACAAATAATAATGGGGGAATTGCCAAAAATGACTCAAAACTTGAATTTAAATGCAAAATTGTACCCCAACTCAAATAAAATGCAAAAGTAACTCAAAAGGCTAGTAAAATTACATATATCCCCTCATGACTAAACAATTAAAAAACTATTGTAGTTTACTATTATAACCCTGCGAGTGAGAAGACTTTCAGAGAAGTCTTCTAAGAAGACTTCACTGAAAGTCTTCTCATGATGTACATTATGAAAATAATTTATAAATTTTTATAAAAAAATATTTTGATTAGTAAAAAATACTAATAATGTAATTATAGACATATATAAATAATGTAAATTTAGATTTGCTAACATTGAATAGTTTTCAACATAGATGAGTGAAGAATGTAAGTTAATCATGATATTCTTTGGTTTAGGGTTAGATAGTTATGTTATAGTATTGTATGTTTTATAGGGTTAGATTGTGGTATCTTAGTTTTTTTTTCAAAAACTAAATTTGACCTATATTTGTTTAGTTTTGTATATATTAAACACTTTACAAGTTTATTTTAAATTTAATAAAGTTTTTGAATGTGATTTAGTAATATATTTGATTTTGGGGTTTTGGAAGACTTAAATTTTCGAAGATATAATGCACTAGAAGACTTACTAGAAGACTTAACTACCATTTCCCGCTTAAAATTTTAGAAGAGTTTAAATTTGCCACCTATTGTTAAGTCTTTCAATAAGTCTTCCATAAGATCTAATGTATCATATCTTAAAAATAATTTAATAATTTCGTAAAAAATATTTTGATAGGGGAAAAGTTCTAATCATCTAATTATAGAAAAATTTAAGTGATATAAATTTAGATTTAACAAAATTGAATTGTTTTAAACATAGATGAGTGAATGTAGATTGAGTGATGATATTCTTTGGTTGAGGGTTTGGTAACATATGTTATAGTATAGTTGTGTTTGTAGGGTTTGATTGTGGATTTTTTTTTAAACTAACTTTGACTTATATATGTTTAGTTTTGTGTTTACTAATACTTTATAAGGTGATTTTAAATTTAATGAAGTGATTATTGTTGTTTGGTTATTAATTTATGTTTTGGATTTTGAAAAATAGAAAGTCTTGTATCAAATAATGCAGCAGAAGACTTCTGGGAAAGACTTCTGGGAAAGTCTTCTCGGTCTTTAGTAAGTTTAGGGTTTAGAAGACTTTTGGGAAAGTCTTCTGGGAAAATCTTCTCGGCCTTTAGTAAGTCTTCTCGGTTTAGAAGACTTAACTTAAGTCTTCTAGTGTATTTTTTGTCAGAAGACTTACTGGAAAGTCTGCCGAACCGGACCAAACCTTAATTTTTACCTTCAATGTGAACAAAACCGGAAATAATTACATTAACCTAACCAGATACTAACCGGACATATAAATACTATTTTTTACAGTTTATGGTAAAAAAAAAGACGGAACCCTAGCCGTTTCTCTCTCGATTTCATAGGCGATTTCATAGACGATTTCATAGGCAAATCTCTGCGATTCTTGTTTCTCCGTCGTTCTCACCGCCGATAAGATAGTTTTCGGGTGATCTCGTTTATCCTTCATTCATGCAGAGTATATTAGTAGGTTAAACTAACCCGAGTCTTTTATTTGCAGATCTGAAACTCTCTGTGTTTTGGTTTTTCGCCTCCGCCGCTTGAAACCGGTAAGTTCTTCCTCTTTGTTGTCTACTCTTTGCTTTTCGATTCTTTAGAAGACCTCGGAAGAACTAGTGGAAGACCTCGGAAGATCTACTGAAAGACCTCGGAAGACCTACTGGAAGACCACCGAAGAACTCGAATGACCTATTGAAAGACCTCGGAAGACCTACCTAAAGTCTTCCAGTAAGTCTTCCGTCTTCAAGTAAGTCTTCGAAAACCTACTTAAGGTCTTCCAGTAAGACTCTGGAAGACTTACTGGAAGACTTTAAGTAGGTCTTCGAAGACTTACTTGAAGACAAAAAACTTATTGGAAGACTTTAAGTAGGTCTTTCGAGGTCTTCCAATAGATCATTCGAGGTGTTCCGAGGTCTTCTTAAGTCTTCAAGTAGAGGAAGTTAGTTTATTACTCTTTTTGTGGTTGGTTTGTGTTTGAAATGTTGGTTTTTCGTTGTTTTGCAGACTGGAAATGGATTTACCAGAACTCCCGAAGAGAGTATTTACCGTAGGGGAGAAGCCACATCCAATGAAAAGCATTGCGTATCATACTGATGACAAAAGGTTCTTTGCGGCTATAAAGGAAGCTCTTCATGATGATGAGTGGGAGGAGCTAAAGGAGTCCAGGTTGGGAGTGTTCATCAAGTTCATGGAGCTTTCCTTTGATTGGGCATCAAGGCTGGTACATTTTATGTTGTGTTACCAGCTTGACATCAAGAAGAAGTATGAGCTATGGTCTCTCGTTGGTCCACAACCGGTGAGGTTTTCATTGATAGAGTTTGAATACCTCACTGGTCTGAACTGTGATTACATTAAGAACCTGGAGAATCCGAAGGATGAGGTTACGGAGGACATGGCTGTTTTCTGGGAGAAGATGGGTGTTGATGTCGAAGCTGGTCCAAGTTCTCAACAAATAATAGCAGCAAGTAAGAGATGCCAAGGGTGGTGTAGGGATGATCGTATGCGGCTGGGATACCTAGCCATCTACACTGGTTTCATTGAAGGGAGAAAGTTCTCATGTGCTACACGGGCTAGTCCGGCAAGGCTAGTGATGGACTTAGAAGATTTTGAGAATTATCCATGGGGAAGGCTGGCATTTAAGTGGCTGATGGACTCTTTGAAGAACAAAGATATTACAAAGACCTATACTATTGGTGGGTTTATACAAGTTCTCCAGGTGTGGATCTACTTTGCTGTGCCAGACTTAGCTTCTGCGAAGGGAAGGCCCATACCCCGCAAACCGAGTCCACCTTTGCTGGCTTACAAGGGTAGCAAAGGACGCAAAATTTTTTAAAGATGGTATCAACAGTCAGGTAATTACAATTATTCTCTCATAGTATGCTCTTGATTATTCTCTCAAATATCTAAATTTGTTGATTTATTTACTGCAGACTCACGTAAACAACTTTGTTGTGAAGCCCTTTGATGAAATGTTCCCACAATGGGACAATGATGTACATGATAATAAGGCTGACAACATTTTGAAAGTCATATTTGAGTCAAATATGACTTGGAAGTGGACCATGGATTGTTGGCCAAATGATGGTACTAACTTGTGGAGCAATCCCAAGGTTGGGTATCTTGTTTTTGTGAAAGAAGAAAGCGATAGAGGAAGAGTTAAAAAAGAAAGCGAATGAGGAAGAGTTTCTAAGAAAGCTCGTATAGAGGCTCGTTCAAGACCTGGTGATTGTGGTGTGTTCACTTTGAAGTACCTTGAATGCCATGCTCTTGGAATGTCATCATTTCCTCCTGCCTTTTGTGATAAAAACATGAAGGCTGTTAGGGAGAAGATGACGAGTGATATATTTGAAGAGATGACAGTTAAGGACATCCCTGGATTGAATGGCAACGAAACCGTAATGGGATCATACTTGGAAGCTGATGTGTAACTACAGATCTTGTGTGTAATTTTAACTTGATGCTTGACTTATTTTGGGCTACATTAACATGGTTGGATAGGATTAACTTTTTTTTGTAACCTATCCACGTACCAAACTGGTCTTTTGTTGTAAAAACTAGTTTGGTAGTTTAATGAATGATTTCTGCTTTGCTACATAAGACTTACAGAAGACTTAACAAAATATTTAGATAGATGAGTTCATAACAAAGCCAAGATAGATAAGTTCATGACAAAGCCAAGATAGATAAGTTCATAAGAAGACAATGGAAGACTTACGGAAGACTATGAAAGACAATGGAAGACTTTATCATGAAGACTTACGGAAGACTTCCAGAAGACTATGAAAGACAATGGAAGACTTTACCATGAAGACTTACGGAAGACTTCCAGAAGACTATGGAAAACTTTACCATGAAGACATACGGAAGACTTCCAGAAGACTATGGAAGACATACTGCAAGAAGACATGTAAGAAGAAGAATTTAGAAGACTATGGAGATGAAAAAGAAGAAGTCTTCCATAGTCTTCCATAAGTATTCTAAAAGATTATCGGAAGACTAACAGAAGACTTACGGAAGATTTATGGAAGACTATGGAAGACTAACCGAAGACTTACCGAATACTTTCCAGTAAACAAGAACATCAGTTCTCACAATCTGGACGCGTATGACCAGTTTGTTTGCAGTTTGAACATTTATAAACTCTGTGTTGCTTTTGAGGTTTGTGTCCTCTCATCCTGGATAGCTCCAACCAAAATTGCCATCTTGACTTTTTCTGTCTTCCAGGACAACGCTTTTCAACCTGGGGAAGACATATGCGAGCTTCAACTTCTCCAGCACAAGGATATATATTCTGTGAGTATCCTGCAAATAAATATTCCTTTGAGTAGAGTGGACACACAAGTGTAGAGACATTCAAACCAGCATATGTTCCAGCTGCTATAGCATGTGAACAATGTATTTTCCGATCGGAAAAAGACCAGAATCACACTTTCCATGTTCCAAATCAACAACGCAGTCTCGTTTTCCACCTTTTATGAAGAATCGCCATCCATCAATCTGTTGGACAGACATCGTATCCTCTATCTCTGAGCGAACCGCCAATAAATATTCAACTCCCCGACTATGTTGAGTTGTGAGACTCAAAGCATCTTCTCTCCTTTTCCAATACCACCCTACCCAGCTTTTCACGTATAAAATCCAAAAGGAATGAAATGGGAAATCCTCTTGTTTTTTCTGAGTGCAGAATTGATAGATTCAGTGATGTTGCTCGTTTTTAAGTTGTACATATCTCCCTGACAATAAACCTGTGACCATAAAGCTACATCGGCTTCCTCCAAATATGTTGCAAGGTCCGGGTTCGCACTCCAAATCTCGTCCATGTACAAGAGATGCTTTCCTTTATACTTTTGGACGATGTTCTGTTGTAGGTGATAATAGCATATTCCTCATGTTTCCCACGGAAACACTTTATCACATGCCTTTGTAATGGAACCGTGTCGGTCGGAGACTATCACCAGAACATACTTATCAGAAATACAACTTCTCAACTTTGTGAAAAACCAGTCCCAAGATTCATCATTTTCAGCATCTACGATTCCAAAAGCCAAGGGAAATATCTGAAAATTACCATCTTGTGCAGCTGCAACTAATATAACACCTCCATACTTCCCACTTAGGTGAGTTCCATCCACCACGATCACCCTTCTCTGATACTGAAAACCAGCAATAGAAGCTCCAAAAGATAGAAATAGATACTTAAATCTACTCTGAGCATCAAGTTCTCTACTAGTGATAGAATTCAGATTTGCTGCAATTTGCTCCAAATACGAAGGCAGCCGCTCATACCCATCTTCTGCTAATCCTCTCACTAATTTTTGCGCATATAACAATCCTCTGTATGAAGTGGTGTAATCTAGCTCCATGCCAAACATGTTCTTCATTGCATCTCTGATATGCTGCGGATTTAGCCTATCAATGATTCCTACGCGATCTATGAAAAGTATACTAACATACTTCGGTGTACGATGTTTCCTGCAAGCCAGCCGGTCTCCCACAGAACATGTATGAGTTGGTCGATACTTGGTCACCTAAAACGTGTTTGTACCATGTTTCACACTCGCTCTTACCATCCATCCGCACCCATCAACACGACATTTTGCTACAAGTAGTGTTTTTGTCGACTTGTATAATCTGAAGAAAAACTTACGCTTCACCGCTGTCAACCGCAACTCTGAAACTAGTTCATCCTTACTGATAAAACTCTGGTTGACATAGATATTTTCAGCATTCAGACTTCCTCCTTCAATACCATATGTCGTTTCCAAACCCTCAAAGCACATACCGTCTTCTTCTTCCTCATCCCCGTCTTTAACCTTTCCATACTCACTGTAATCTTCACCATCATCAACCGATCAGCAACATATGAGAAATCAGCATCCTCCCCATCATCATTTTCATCTTTTGGCAAATTATCAACATCTTCTTCACCTTCATCATCTTCTTCACCTTCCTCATTTTCTTCTCCTTCATCTGAAACTTCTTTACAAATCTCCACATTTTTTTTTCCATCAGTAACTTTTCTCATCTTGCTTTGGCTTGATACACAAAGACGTACATCATGCGTTTTAGTAATCTCGATCAAGTTTCGAACTTGTCGATCACTAGTAACATGAATAGGAGGAATGTCTGGTAATGAGTAGGTTAGCTCAACAACCTCTGTGTTCATGTCCAGGTTATAATCCTCTTGAGCCATTTCGACAAGCTCGGCATATGTAGAACCTTCACTTAAAAAGGCAATTCTCGCTTCCTTAGCATTATCAACCACAAAATCCCAACAATCATCTTTCACCAACCATTCTCCGTAGACTACAGCCAACTTACACATCATCTACAAAAATAAAATTAGAGAAAGTTAGCAAACATAGACATCAAGGTCAAAAAATTAATCCTGAATACTTCCCTGGAAGTCTTCCATCATTAGCTAGAAACATTAATAAACATATTTGATAACCTCTAAATTATCACCAGTAAACTTATGAATTTCATTCAAGATCCCAAATATTGTCTAAAACACATGAATTAACAATAAAATTTTGAAAATTCATTTTAAATTTGAAGAAAATGATGGTTTATTATACATTGTCATCGAAGACTTTCGTGAACGTCTTCCCGGAAGATTTTCTTGAAAGTCTTCCATTCATGTCATTTTTGTAATTGAAATGTTACAAAGGAAGACTTTCATGGAAGTCTTCCAAAATTTCTTTGTGGACAAAAAAATTTAGAAAGAATTCCCTGGAAGTCTTCCCATATAAACAAGTTAGTTTTGCAATTGACCGAACTGTGTCAGAAATTTGAATTTCTCGTGAAGACTTACAGGTATGTCTTCCAACAAAAGACTTCTGTGGAAGTCTTCCAACTTTTAAATTAGGTTTACTTACGGTCCGTGGAAGTCTGGGTAGGTTACTTTTGCAATTGAAAATTTATGATTTTTTTTAGAAGACTTTCAGGGAAGTCTTCGGCTGGAAGACTTCCCTGAAAGTCTTCTTTCGTGACCTTATGTTTGACCATAATCACTGAATAAAAATTTGGTAAACTTCCACGTAAGTCTTCGTCTAGAAGTCTTACATGGAAGTCTTATAATTTAATTTAAATGTTCAAGTTTAAATTTTCAATTGCAAAAGTAACCTACGCAGACTTCCATGGACCGTAAGAAAACTTAATTTAAAAGTTCAGAAGACTTCCACAGAAGTCTTTTTTTGGAAGACATACCTGTAAGTCTTCGCGAGAAATTCAAATTTCTGACACATATCGGTCAATTGCAAAACAAACTTGTTTTTCTGGGAAGACTTCCAGGGTAGTCTTCCTAAATTTTTTTTTGTCAACAAATAAATGTTGGAAGACTTCCACGAAAGCCTTCCTAAAAAACACACACAAAATCACTTGCAAAACTAACCTATGCTTCGAACAGGAAGACTTCCATGGAAGTCTTCTATATCCAGAAGACTTACGCGTAAGTCTTCTCTGTTGAGAAGACTTACACTATTCGATTCATACCTTAAACCACTGAGAAAACTTGCTTAGTTTTCCAAGCACACAAAACTTCACTAAGATAGCTACTCAATCGTTAATGTCCATTATGAGCTTGAATGGCTATATGAACTTTAAAAACTTTAAAATCAACAACCTTAGGTTTTTGGATGAATATAAAGAGAAATTGGATAATTGTGGATAAGATATGAGATAGAATGAGTGAAAATCGATTTTTTGATGCATTAAGAGCTTCGTATTGGTTGTTCATGGTTGTTGGGTGAATTGATGGTAATGGCATTTTCGTGAATAATTGATGAAGATGAGGATGATAGAGTAAAACACAATATTTGAAGACTTAATTAAAGTCTTTCAATGGTATTTTCGTGAATAATAAAAGCTTCTAGGGTGAATAGGGCAAGTCAAAATTCCAAAAAAAAGATGAGTTAGTTTTGTGTTTGACTTCAAGTTTTGAGTCATTTTTGCAAAAAAACCTAATAATACTCTTGCCAAGAGAGATCATGTGTAGTACTTAGGGATCAAATCCACAGAGAGTAATGACACACAATAGATTTCTTATTTCTAAAGACTAAGCTAGTTGAATATAAATATATTAGTAGTAAACAATTAATTAAAGGAAATATTTCTTATCAAGAAGTAGGGATGCAATATGAAAATATGCTGATAATAAAAATATGAAAATATGCTAATAATGCAAATATGGAAATATGCTAATAAACTAACTAGATGTAGATGTAAGTATGCTAGATTTAGGGTTTCAAGCCTGATGGATTATAGGGAATAGGAAGCACGAAAATGTAAATATTCTAGAACTCAAATATTAACTATTCTGACCCTTTTAACTCCAACTCTCGTATGCGAGCAAAAGGAAAGACCATCGATCGACGGCTAAGGCCTGATGTCGATCGACAGTGAAATCAGAAGGACGTGTGAACAAGATTTGATAAGTCCACTAGACTTATTAGACCAGCTCTTGCATGCGCCTAATAGCATAGTTCAATAGAGTCTATTCTGGCAAATAACCTACTCTCGTAGTCGTCCATGTCCTACTTTTGAGATCCTAGTTAGCTACTCTAGAATGCAAGCATGAAGCACAACTCAATTGAGGGATATTAACTAAACCCATCAATCCTACTTTTGGTCTTATCCATGATTGTTGTTATTCAACCCTAAATCTAGTTGATAACTACTCAGACATAATTAAAGAAAGGACAATAGTCTGAATATAATGCATAGTTAAAATATTGGGGTTCCAATAGAAATCTCCCTAAGGAGTTATGAATCTTCTTTCCTAAAAACCCTAAAACTATAATAGAAAACTAAAACTCATTGTGCACAAAACTCTGCATTTCATGCACACATGTACCCCCTTTTTCACCTCAATACATAAGGCATAAATATAAAAACCCTAAAACTTAGGTCAAGACTCGTCCATGGCATTTTCGTCATTTGTCTTTAACTTGGGCTTTGAATCGGTTTTCTGCGATTTGGATGTTGATCGACGACAAGTGTGCAACATCGATCGACCTTGGTCTTTTAACATCGGTCGACGCCAAGGTTGTGTCGTCGATCGACGACTGCCTTGTACTTCGACTCCTTAGATGATTAACTACGAATCTTCACCTCTAAATGCTCCAAAAGCTCCAAGTATCTCAATATATCTCCAAAACGTTCCTGGACCTATAAATACTCCAAAACATAGCCAAGACACACATAATAGACCCTAAATAGAGGCTATAAGATAACCTAAAACTGTTAATAAATAAGCTATATTAACTCCCCCAGAATTAATCTTTTGCTTGTCCTCAAGCAAACCAAGCCTGTGAAAGAGGTTTTAAAAAGCGGAGACTCACATAATGTCTAGGTATAACTGTCACCCTACTTTGTTGCAACCACATCCTATCAAGTCAATCACAGAGAAATTTTATATACCCTATCCTAGTATAACAACCAAATCCAGTCTACCAAAAACTTAGCAAATACTAGTCTAACTCACCCCTCTACTGATTTCATTTTTTTGCATAAAATAAAAAGTGTAGGCTTTACCTTGGGAGTATCGATTAAAGGACACATGGACTCTTACTTCTGCAAGTATCTGAATAACCAGGCACAAAGTCTTCTTTGATTCCTTTCTTCCCCCTTTTCTCTCTGAATCTTTTTAGATCTCAAACTTAATGGACAATGATGCTGATATAGTCCATCTTGCCATCTTATTTTCGATTTTTTCTTCTTTTCTTCTTTTTATTTTTTATTTTTTTTACTTTTTGCTTTTTGGGCAAAGTTGTAGGCGAATAGTAGGGTCATCGGTAATGTACCTACCACTCGCTTCCAACAATGTGTGATCATTCCTCTGAATTAGAATAATGGGGTCATCGGTAATGTACTTACCCCTCTGCATCTCGAGAAGTCATATCAATCTTTTAAGCTTTTAGGTAGATGCTGAAGGGAGAGAAATGAACCAACGGTGCAATGACTTGTACCTATAGATTTGTAGAAGGAATCCGATCCAGTGTATATAGAGCCCCAAAGCAAGAAAATAGTGTCATGACTAGTGTTGGAAATCAGCTTCGGTTTCTTCAAACTTTCTAAGCAAGTGTGATATAGTGGCAGGATGATCCACTTTGGTATCTCTAGTAATCTCTGCAAACAACTTTCTAAGAATGGTGCTAAAGCGTGGTTATTTAATATTAAATATTGATCATAGTCCCCTTCTTACTCAATAAAACTTCTTGAAAAACTTATATATATATATATATAGTAAATTAGGCTCAAAACAAATTAAATAGCATTAGCGAACCTCCCTTAAACTTAAATTACACTATCCCCAGTGTAATCCGTCCTGAATTGGTTAAGAAAAATTAAATCATAAGTAAATAGCTTGAGTAGAGAACTCGATACCTCTCTCTGGAAGAGAGTGTCGATCGAAGGTAGGCGTGAGGGGTCAATCGATGTTCGCGATCCATTGTCTACAAAAAAAAAGTAAAACTCGAAACAAATAGTAGTATAACTAAAACGAAAAATACTTACTAAACAGTGGGTTGCCTCCCACTCAGCGTTTGGTTATAGACTTAAGCTCGACGTGGTGAACTTTCTGACTAGTATGGAGGTGGATCAACACTTGGAAAACAAATGTCTACTTCTTTTTTGCTCTTCTGAAACCATGTACAAATGAAGCTCCTCATTGTATCATCTCTTCTGGTTTTCTCATTCCTTATAACCTCTCTAGCAACCTCCATTGAATGTATTCTCCGTTGTAGGTTCTCAATACTGCGCTGTAGCATTCTAAGTCTGGTAGTTATAGTCTCTGATATATCCTCCATTTGCTGAGAAATATCTTCCTTCACCAGGCTCTGAGAAAAAGCAATCTCATCGAACCTATCTTCCAATTGTATTTCTGTTGTGGTCTCCAGTCTGTTGGCTTCAGTCTCGATCGATGGCCTGATTTTGTCGTCGATTGATGTCAGGCCGTCTGCCCCAGTCACATGCTGTTTCTGAACAATATCCAAATCTTGCTTCATCTCATCCATGCGTGTAGTCAAACCGATGAAGCAGTTGTCTATAGCATAGTATAAATCATCCAGCCTCTTGTAGAATTCATCCAGTGACATCTCTTGAGTTTGTAGATCTCATGCACAATATAATCAATCTCTGCTCTGCTGTATGTACTTTGATTTTTTCATTAGACATAGCAATCTTTGCTGCATGTTCTAGTAAACATATGTAGCTCTGCTCAAACATATTAGCTCTCTCTAGAACTGATCTGATGTCTCCAGCTTGCACATTCACTACTCTTTCATCTGTAGCGCGTGCATTACCATTTTCATCTCTGTAGATGTCATACTCATCTTTATTTTTCCAATGGAAAAGTCTTTTGCCCTTAGCATCAAAAGCTCTCGTACCTTGCTCGAAACACCAGTCGATCGATGGTTTGATCCAATCAATCGATTGTGGACTTCCTGAATTATAGGCATTGGAAGGACGAAGTTTGTGTACCTTTGGAAAGTTGCTGTCGGTCGATGCACGATGGATGTTGTCGATCGATCTTGGATGCTTGGAAGTGTATGGAACATTACAGATCGTCTCGTTCTTCTGCTCCTTAATGTCGATCAACGCTGTAAGATGCGCATCGATCGATGGCTGCTAGTGTTGTACAAATAAATTACCCAATCCATTAGCCATAATAAGTGCATATGCTACATCCTCCCTAGATATATGTAGGATTCTGCCATAAAGAGCCCGTGCACGTTCCTCTGGGTCTCTGAAAATTCTGAAATCATCCGGTCTAAGATGACCGATATCTGTATCTTCTGCTCCAAGTTTGTGTTCAGTTCATGTCTGATGTCGTTTGATGGCCAAGAGATGTCGTCGATCAGTGCTCGATTATCCATTGTCGCGTTCATCACCCAACCATCGTCTTCTAATGCCAGGCCGCGATATTCAATAAGCTCTTCCTCTCTATAATCTGCATCGTATCCTTCGTAAGCTTCACCATATCCTCAGCATGTCGGATGTGTGTCTATGGATGGTGTATAGTGACCGTCGATCGATGCTCAATAACCAAATTTTTGCCCGAAAAGGTTTCCAGCTCCGTTAGCCATGGCAAGTATATCTGCTACATCTTCCCTCGTGACATTTAGTATTTTTCCATCCATAGCTCTTTCGTGACCGTCTGGATCTCTCATGATACCGAACTCATCTGGTTGTAGATAACCATATTCCTTCTCGCGTTCTGCTGCTGAATATAGTTCGGACTGTGCTTCTAGATCATATCGATCAATGGCGTAAGGTTACCATCGATCGATGTCGATTTCCTGAGTCGATGGGATATTTGATAAACACCAGCCTCTTCCATAGCAATACCACGGTACTCGATTATATCTTCTTCTATGTAATCTTCGTCGTTCTCAAGGTAGGCTGGGTTGTAACCACCATCTGCGTGGCAGTTGTTGATCGGTTCTGGAGTAGGGTTGTCGATGGATTACGAAGGGTGGGTGTCGACCGATTGCTGAACAGCAAACACGTCGATCAATTGTCTGGGTTGGGTATCGATCGATGCTCCATCTTCTGACTCTTCATTGAACTCATAATCGCAGAAGCATGTGGCCACAAGTTCTGCATCATTACACAATTCAATCAGAGTAACCTTTCTTTTATTTTTGGCAGGTTCATAGAAAATATTTTGATCAATTAGAGATAGATACAACTTGTTTAATTTCATATCACAGAAAGCTCTCAGGGTAGCGATGAATACTCTCCCAAGTAGTAG
This sequence comes from Moricandia arvensis, assembly GCA_905132765.1. Lineage (NCBI taxonomy): Eukaryota > Viridiplantae > Streptophyta > Magnoliopsida > Brassicales > Brassicaceae > Moricandia > Moricandia arvensis. The sequence goes on from CAJHQP010001572.1 coordinate 19,209, forward strand.
TGAAGAGTTCCAAGCTATCCTGATGTCCTTCACGTGGAAGTCTACTGGGACTAGGGTGTTGTTAATTTGTAATGGAACATCTTTTACCATCCTTCTTGAGTTCACTTTTGAGTAGTCTACAAATGTGAAAGAATCTTCTTCAGACAAGTCCTCTATTTCATCTTCTCTCTGAGATGATTGAACATGATCTCTATATCGTCGTTTGTCTCCCTTGTTTCCTGAAAAACATTCACAACCTATGAGTATAATAAGTTTCATCAAAAGGAGTATCTAAAGGAATATAGAAAACTCTTTTGACAAAGCTATCCATCTCTTTTTCATTAGCTTCTCTGCGTTGATGTTTGGAATCTTTTGTTTCCTCTTGGAGTGTCCCTCATCTTCTCTATCAAAATCCATAGCTTCAGACGTGTCAGTATTCGGTTCTGAAACCGTTATGGTTGGACGCACAATCAAATTCGCAGTGATGCTTGGCAGTCGAACCAACTTTTTCATTTGTCGATCGATGCTCGGGTCGCATTATTGATCGATACCTCTATCTCTATGTCGGTCCATTGTCTCGTGACGGTGTCGATCGACGTTAGTTGATTCACACGAAGTTACTGATACTGCAGAAATCGTTGTCGATCGATGCTCATGGAACTGTCAAATGACATGGAATTTTCCACACGAAAATCTCTATCTTGGAGCTTTTCCCTCTAGACTTTCTGCCAAATATCATCATCAATCAATGCATTGACGTGGTGCTTCTGTCCAGCCTCTATTTTCTCCTTGATAAGGCTCTCATGCCTCTTAATGGTTTCACTTGTTTGCAGCACCTGATTCTTCAGCTTCTTCACATGGGTGTTGAGATTCTCGAACTTGGTGTTGAGGTTGCGGCACAACCCATCTATCTTTCCATTGAAATCCACAGTCATCTTCTGTTGTCCCTCTAAAACTATGTCAACCATTACTTTGATCTTGCTTTCTTGAGTTTCTGGAGGAGGATTCTGGTAGTAAGAAGATCCATAAATCCTGTTGTTGAAGGGTTTTTCGCACTGAACCATGATTAAAGTCACTCCTTTGACCATTCCCATAGGAATTCTTGTTGAAACATGGATTCTTTTGTCTCTGGAAACCATTCCATCAATGTAGTTCACATCTTCTTCTTCAATCTCATCATCTCCAGATTCTATTGCTTCTATTTCTGCAAAAGTGACATGCTTCCAGAAAAATTTCTGAACACTATCCAGTTTTGCCTTGACCTCTTCAATATGCTCATTGCTCAAAGCTGGAGTTAATTTCTTCCTTTCAAAGTCTGTGTTCTTGGTGTTGATGCTGGATGCCAGATTCTCAATTAATCTTGTAGCTTCTTTAGGATTCCTAGTGCTGAAATTTCCTTCCCTAGTTGTGTCCAAAGCCATCTGATACTATAATCCAATACCTCTAAAGAAAGTGCTGAGAAGTTTCACTTTGTTGAACCCGTGATGTGGATAGTCTCTCTGGTATGATTTGAATCTGATCCAGGAGTTTCTGAAAGATTCTGAAGGGTCTTGTGAAAAGTAGCAATCTTGCTCCTCAGATCTTCTGCTCTTGTGTCATCAAAGAAATTACGCAAGAAAGCGTTCTTGATGCCAGTCCAGAATGTCAGGGATCCTGGTGGTAACTGCTTAAGCCAATATGAAGCTTCTCCATTGAGTGAGTACTTGAAAAGCTTACAAAATAAATAGTCTTTGGGGACTCCATTGGCTTAAATAGCAGTCACTAGATCCTCAAATTGCTCCAGGTGATCCATAGAGTGTTCATGTTGCGACCCATGGTAAGTTTTTTTGCTACAAGTCCAAAGAAAGCGGGCTTGATTTAAAAATCGTTTCTCTGAAAAGCTGGAGGACGAATGGCGGATCTGTTGGTGTAGAACTGGTCTGAACGGATGTAGTCAGCCAGTGTTCTCTGAGCAGCTTGGGCATTAGCTTCAGGTTGAGCTGCTGTAGCGTCTGCTTTTGCTTCTGTATCATGGATTATGGTCCCCTGATCGTTTATCTTTTGACCTGCTGCAATACGCAGATGACCGTCGAGGTCATGCAAGTTTCCATTCTTATCCCGAGTCAATATTAAAGTCGCAACCATATGAACTCATCTGCTTCTGTCGATCGATGCGGGTAAGTTGTTGTCGATCAGTGCTATGTGATCAGTGTCGGTCGATGCTCGAGTTCTGATGTCGGTTGATGCTGTCTGTAAAGAAGTGTCGGTAGACGCTGTATAGGTGTTGTCGATCAATGCTTGTCCTCTTTCTTTGCGGATCATACGTTCGAGTTTTCGGGGTCAGAGGATAGCAGTTCTTGTCCTTTATTTCTTCTGGTGTGTCTTTGCATGCACCTGAAAAACAAATGAAAATAAAAAATTAGTAACATTAAAAAGTAGTAACAAACGTAGACTAAATCCTAGAAATTAAATCTAATGGCAATCAATGCTCCCCAGCAACGACGCCAAATTTGACATCTTGGTGTTTTATTGTTCTAGCAAGGTATAAACATCCAAAACAATTAACTATCAAAGTAACCCTAATCTTAACACACAAATAATATTTTTGCCAAGAGAGATCATGTGTAGTACTTAGAATCGAATCCACACAGAGCAATGTCACACAATAAAATTCTTATTTCTAAAGGCTAAGCTAGGTGAATATATATATTAGTGATAAACAATTAATTAAAGGAAATATTCTTTATTAAGAAGTATGGATGCAATATGAAATTATGGTGATAATGCAAATATGGAAATATGCTAATAATGCAAATATAGAAATATGTTAATAAATTAACTAGATGTTGATGTAAGTATGCTAGATATAAGGTTTCAAGCCTGATGGATTATAGGGAATAGGAAGCACGAAAAGGTAAATATTCTAGAACTCAAATATTACCTATTTTGACCCTTTTAACTCCAACTCTCGTATGCGAGCAAAAGGAAGACCATTGGTCGACGGCGAAGGCCTGATGTCGATCGAAGGGAAATCATAAGGAAGTGTGAACGAGATTTGATAAGTCCACCAGACTTATTAGACCAGCTCTCGCATGCGCCTAACAACCTAGTCCAATGGAGTCTGTTATGGCACATAACCTACTCTCATAGTCTTCCATGTCCTACTTTCGAGATCCTAGTTAGCTACTCTAGATGCAAGCATGAAGCGCAACTCAATTGATAGATATTAACTTAACCTAGCAATCCTACTTTTCTGATAATCCATGATTGTTGTCATTCAACCCTAAATCTAGTTGATAACTACTCAGACATAATTAAAGAAAGGACAATAGTCTGAATATAATGCATAGATAAGATACTGGGGTTCCAATAGAAATCTTCCTGAGGAGTTATGAATCTTCTCCCCTAAGAATCCTAAAACTATAATATAAAACTAAAAATCCTTGTGCACAAAACTCGGCACTTCATGCACATATGCACCCCCTTTTTCACCTCTAAAATTAGGTCAAAACTTGTCCAGGGCATTTTCGTCATTTGTCTCTAACTTGGGATTTGAATCGGCTGTCTGCGATTGGACGTCAATCGATGGAAGTGTGCAGCATCGATCGACCTTGGTCTTTTAACATCAGTCGACGCCAATGTTGTGTCATCAATCGACGACTGCCTTGTACTTTGATTCCTTAGATGACCAACTAAGATTCTTCTCCTCTAAATGCTCCAAAAGCTCCAAGTATCTCCATATATCTCCAACACGTTCATGGACCTCTAAATACACCAAAACATAGCCTATACACACATAATAGACCCTAAATAGAGCTTATAACATTGACTAAAACTGGTAATAAATAGGCTTTATCGTAAGTGCAATGTCATTGATGATGCTTTGAACGAGCCGATGAGATGAAGGATGAAAGAGTTGTCTAATCATTTACATGCACTGAAGAAGTATGACTGGAGTAAGCATGTTTGGCTTATCAGGAAACTGTAAAACCTTATGTGAAAAGTTATGAGGAAGATGGTTAAGAGGAAGAAGAGGCTGGAGAAACTAGTGAGAATGGAATGGAAGAAGAAATAGAAACCACCCTTGTATCTGCTGCAAAGAAGAGAAAAAACAAATTTCAGGATGTTGGTGCCGGGTCAAGGAAGAAGAGGTTACTTTGCCAAAGATAAACCGAAAATATAGAGATCTTGAAGAGGAAATGAAGTCTTATATTCATGCTTTGTTTAAGTCTTCTTTTACTGCCTTAGCGGTTAAGGTAGGCGAGATAATTGAAGACCAGTTTGCCAAATTTGAGGAGATGTTCCTTTCATCTCAGACTTCTGGTCCTTCTCGTGCTTATGCTCCTTCTCACACTCTTGGTGCTGCTCCGACTTCTACCCAAGTTCCTGGTGTTGTTCCGGATTTTACTGATGCTCCTGGTGCTATTCCGACTTCTACCCATGCTCATGATCCGGCTCCGGCGTCTACTCGCACTGGTGCTCCTGGTCCTACTACTTCTCACACTGATGCTCCTTCTCGCAGTCGAGCTATGCTCTCTCTTGCGGTCGAGCTCCGGCTTCTTCTCGCATTCGAGCTTTGGCTCCTTCTCACACTCATGGTGGTCCTACAAATGCTGCTAAGACAAGGTCACATACAAGGGTAAACAAGAAATAGATCTCTTATGATTTCATGTATTGTACTTGCGGTTTGTAATATTGATGTAAGGATGATGTTTTGTTTGTGGTTTGTAATATTGATGTAAGAATGATGTACTGTACTTGTGGTTTGTAATATTGATGTAAGGAAGTACTATACTTGCGGTTTGTATTAACTGTTGTAATATATATGTTTTAAAAGTGTTAATTTTATGTTTTTTGTTTTATAACCAGGATGAAGACATGTCTGATTTGTTTGTTTGGAGCGTTAGATGTTAATTTAAGGACCCGAGAGCACTTACAGAAAACAATGGGCAACCTTACACAAGAGTTTAATGTTAAAGGTTTTGATCAATCTCAAGACAAGCAATCCGAAGTCCCTGAAGATTTCACCACGCCAATGACTTCTTTCCAGCCAAATAACTTGAAACGGTCATTCTTAACTGATATTAACAATCTAGAAATCCGTTGAAAATAAATGGTCCAAACTAATTAAATAGTTCTTGAATCCCGCGTAAGTAATATTTAATTGTTTTAGTTCTTCTTCGCAATTATGGCTTGTCACATTGTCACATCAATGCTTCCTCTATACAGCCGACTGCAGATTGGGCCATCCACATTTGACACATAGTTATATGCGCGTATAATAGGACCTAATCATTGGTTCAAGAACTATGTAAGCTTAGTAATCAGATCTATTTTACATCTAAAATCGGTTGTTGGTTACTCCGTAGAGTGTAGCCAACATGGTAGAATGTGTAGTCCGACTGTGGTAGGATATATTATTCTGGTAGTAACGAAATTATACCATTGTAGAATATTGGTAAAAAGGCAGATTTTATGATTTCGTGTTGGTAGATATATTAAGAAAAAATAGTTCAAGAAATCTACCGTAGTTCAGATCTTAGGGAAAACGACAGCCGGTTTATTCTACGGTGGTAGAGTGATAACCATTAGGTAGATATTATGATCTACATGCTGCAGATATCTATGTAGTTAACCGAAACTACAATCTACATGCTCATAGACACTAGATTGTGTTTTCTGCCATCCGTAGATCAAAAAATGAAATTGTGTTCTACTAATATTTAGTCAACCAAAATATTTTTGTATATGATGGTTTCTTGTTTATGTACATTTTGTATAATTTTCTATTTTTTTTACTCTTAAAATAATTTATTTGAATTTTTAAAGTTGGTCAAGGTAAGTCCAAAAATAACCAAAAAAGAGATTTATGGCAAAGGGACAATGTACTTGTTATTTTTGTTCCGTTTTAACAATTTTCTCTTAAATAATATATTTGGTTACATAATTTGGAACATTTGAAAAGAGGCTTCAAATAAGATATATAATACAACTATAAAGTTTCATCCTTACTTTCGACTCGGATACTGTTGCGGAAGCTTGTTAACCGAGAACATATCTTAGCTTGGTTTATTGAAGAACATTATTTGATACAATCTATAATTGGATGCAAGAATGGGGATGAAATAAAAGATGAAAATCAACCATTTGTCAATGTTCAAATTCCTTCGAGTTGATTCCTTGAAACTTTCTCTCTCTAAAACATTTTACTTTATCTGTCTAAAATCCATTTATCACTGTTCAAGTTCATTCTAATTGACTCCTTTAAGCTTTCACTATCTAAAACGTTTTACATTATCTCTCTAAAACGTTTTACTTTCTCTCTAGAATTATACTTGTTATGAGAATATTATAACAATTGATTTTTTCTCTTTGCAATGTCTGATATATATAGACAGTCAAGAGACATTAAATGATCACATATATCCAAGGAAAAAATACATATGTTCAACAAGGAAGAGACACATATGTTCAACAAAGAGTTGCGTTCGTTTATGGATTTCTTCCTATAGCTATCGGTTAATCACACCAGTTCGATATGCTGCTCTAATCATGGATGCAAACCTACCATAAAATAATATCTCCCACTCACACATGTAAGGGTGCATGTCAAATACTAGAGAAGTCTTAGAGATCAAGCATGAGAATCCTAACACATAAATCATATGACAAATGAACCGTGAGATCCTTGCGATTACACCTGCACTTGGGAGCTAAATTATGCACCAATTAGGGATGCATACTAGCTACAACCCTCAAAAAAATTTGCTTTTTCAGCATATTTCGTTGTTCCTCAAACTCATTTCTCTTTTATATCGGTCTAACATACCTGATCCCTAAAGCATATGTTAGAATTTTCATACATCATGTGTTTACTATATTTAAACACCAAATGAATGATATAGTGGCTGGCCAGCAAACACATATGTCAATATAATAACAAATAGTTTTCCCTTCCGTTCTCATGTACATCGGTTCTGAACTAACTGCTTTCTTAGCATGTCCCATAAGACTAATTATTCCATTGCCGTCGAAAAACATATCAAAGTAGCAAATATTACTTCTTTCCTTCAAGAACATAGCTGAAGGTTCAAGGGTAACCTTCTAACCATAAATAGGTGATAGGAACTCACATGCGAGAGATATGGATTAAAGTAAATAACTACTCGCTTCCTATATAGTCGTACATAGTACATGTGGTATGACACATATGTCATAGTGGTTAACTCTTCTCTTAAGAGCATGTGTCAGTTAGATAAACCAAATACCACTATGTGGATCAAGCCACTATCAGCTCATTTTCTAGTGCCTGATTATGTACTTATCCAGCTATCCCAAGTATTCATGATTCTAGGACAATCATATCTCATCTTAACCTCTTGTTAAAGAGACACTGATAAGTCTTACAAGGCAAGCTCCCACTAGCGTTCAACTAATCAAGTCTTATTCAGTCTTTCACTAATAAATCTGAGGTGATTCTTCATGTGAGTGAACCAATCTCCTACATGGTGATACCTCTTAACATCATGTGCAAGTATGCAAAGCAAGTGTTAAAGCTTCATAATAGTACACACCTCCAATTTTACGCATATCAAAGCTCATATATATGAGTATGAATACATCTTTAAGAATGAATTTAATTAAAAGAACAACTACCATTCTATGCGTAGATATGTAATTAAGCACCACATCTTTCTTTTTGATAACGTCTCTCATCGACTAAAGTTAGATTTTAGTGTGCTATCCTCTCATGATACTTGAGATTCTCCATACTAGAAATACAAGTCTAACTGTCACAATTAGTCATGGACACAAAGTCATTTCTTCATTTGTAAGATATGTAAATATCTCTTCATCCATACAATCTCCCAAATTGATGATGAAGATACAATAAACTCAGCCATCATCATAATGACGTTGTACAATATCATTTTTTGCTATTTTTCGTAATCACACCATTACACAACAAGAAGGCATATTCTTAACTTGCCATTCTTATCCAGATCATTGTCATAATCAACATTTGTATATCACATTAAACGTAAATCACTTTCTTAATAACATAAAGAATAGTCTATTGTCCCCTTTAAGTACCTGAGGATCCTTTTCACTGCCATCCAATATAACTTTCCGGGATTTAACTAGTAACACCTTACCAATCCAACCACATAACAAATATCCGCCCGAATGCACATCATAACATACATCAAACTGCATATAGTACAAGAGTATGAGACTCCTCCATCTCACTTTTCTCAACTTTGGTTTGAAGGTGCATATTAAGGCTCATGGTTTCACCTTTTGACTAGAGTTTCAATGGGGTTACTATGAAGCATCTTATACATTTCAAGGATCATACAAAGGTATGACTCTTGTCACAATTTATAATTTCTTTGATCAGTCTCGGTGTATCTTAACACCAAGGACATAGTTAGCAAATCCCATATAGTTCATATCCAAATGAGATGATAACCATTGCTTAACGGTTATCAGAAACTCCATGACATTTCCAGCTAACACGAAGTTGTTGACATATATAGATAGAATTACAAAAGATTATCTAGTTCTCTTGACATAGACGCAGTGGTTTTCACTAATTATAGTAAATTCATAAGATGTTATAGGTTGATGAAAACAAAGGTACCACTGCCTAGAAGACTTTTTTAAATCATATTTGGAATGACAGAGACTGTAAACTTTGCACTCCTAGACTTTCGCTACAAAACCAATATGTTGTTCCATGTAAATTTCTTCTTTTACTTTTTCGTTAAGATACAAGGTCTTAATGTCTAGTTTATCTAATTCTTAATCTAATCCGAAAAAATGGATAAAATAATGTAAATTGAGGCAAACCTCACCACATGTGAAAAAATTTCCTCATAATATATACCCTCTTGTTAGGTTTACCCATTTTTATAACAAGCGATCCATATTCTTATCTATGGATCTATCCGCCTTTCCTTTGATGTTGAAAATTCATTTGTTTCCAATCACTGCGGAAGATCGACCAAGTCACAAAATTGCACCATTTCATCCAGCTGGGTTTGGGCAAGAGAAAGATTATTAACATATGTATCTCTCCAACTAAGTTCTGATGATTTGCGAGAACTTTCATCAACTTCCTAAAATTTGTTAGTAAAAGAAACCCTACTTGACTAAACCATCTCTTCAAGATGAGACTCTCTTTCTAAACGTTTAATTCTCTCTCTATAATTTTTACTTGTTATGATAGATTATCACAATTGATTCTCTTCTCTTTGCAATGTCTCATATATGTAGACAACCAAGAGACACTATGTAAAAGACCACATATGTCCAAGGAAAAGATACATATGTTTAACAAGAAAGAGACGCATATGTTCAACGAACAGTTGCGTATGTTCGTTTATGAATTCCTTCCTTTAACTACCGGTTAACCAAACCGGTTTGATATCCTACCTAATCATGGTAGCCAGCCGACCATAAACTAATAGATACAAAATCACTGGAAATGGACCACGATCTTTACTTATCATGTGTGTTACACTTTTAATCAGTCTTACAATATAATGTTTTTCTTATATGCGTACATCAACTTCTAAGATTATCATCTTTTGAATGGTCATCTTTTCTTTTATGTTTTGCATGCTCAGACTTACTTGTATCAAATATACATTTATATTCTTACGAGATATATGTTAAATTTAAAACTATCATGAGATTTGAATTTAAAACTAATTTACAACAAGTATAGTCATCCAGGTCTCTTATATATTACTACTATTCCATTATAACTTTTCCTGTGAGATTTTCACTCCAACATCATCTGTTAAAATAATGGTATGTATAACTATTAATCTCGACATAATCTCTCAGATCCCCTTCGAGATAATGTTCTTTTTATAGCTACCTCGACAAACTGAGTTTTCTTTCAATCGTCAATTAGTGGGATGATCGAGCTACTTTCTAGATTGGATAAATGTGTTATAGAGTGAGTATGCTCTGATATCATATTAAGTTTCATTAATTTCCAACTTAAAACCAATTGAGATAAGTGGAGTGGTCCAAGTCTCTTATATATTACTCATGCCCAATCAAAATTCTTGATGTGAGATCTTCTCTCTAATACCTTCACTCGGGATAGTAGTTCGTATAATCATTAATCTGGACATAAGTCATCATACCCGTTCCAAGATAATGTTATTTTCTAGGCATTTAGATGGAATTGAAATTTCTTTGAACCATCAACTACTAGGATGATGTGGTCACTTTCTAGATTGGATTAATGGGTCGGGATGTGAACTCGTTCTAACATTATGTTAAATTTCATGGGTTTCCAATTTAAAATTAGTTGGTAATAAGTATAGTAATTTAAATCTTAATGTATTAATTATGTCCCAATGAAATTTTTGATGCGGGATAAGACCAAAATTGTGGATATTAAATTTTAAAATGAAATTGATCATAAGGAGTTTTTTTATGTCGTGCCTTAGGAATTCGCTGCGTGGTGGCTTAGTGGTAATTGTTTCAGGAGAAGACGTAAACTCAGATTTTTGGGAAGTTGATTTTAGCTTTGGCCAAGCTGAATACATGCTGGATTGGTTTCCTCAAGTTTGATAATTAGTTCACCCACAACAATTAGTCGGACTCGTTTGTTTTATCGATGAGATGTGTTAGTTTCATCCTATACGTGCAAGTTGAACCTCACATCCTCCAATCTGGTGTTTGCTCCGAATCACCTAAGATTTTAATATATTTATTTTATATTGAAATGGTAGCCCCAAAGAAAATTAACTCTCTCACGTGAAACAATATTGTACTCATGTTCCCACCAAGACCATGTTCCCACCAAGACCATGTTCCCTGATTGGTAGAACCGAGGTCTATAGATACAGAGATTCTTGCTATTTAAGTGCTTTGGATTCCAATTATATATTGATCTCTAAAAGCACAATTTTCTGAATGCAAAGTTTGTTTTCAAAACATATGTTTTAAGCTTTTGTATTTACATTTTTGGATCTATTTCCCTTTCATCTACCGATATTTTCTGAATGCAAAGTTTGTTTTTGAAATATATGTTTTAAGCTTTTGTATTTACATTTTTAGATCTACTTTGCCTTTATCTACCGATATTGATATGTCTATGATTGCGAGACTGTCCGCTTTGGTTTATTTTCCGCTTTGGTTTATTTTTTCAAAAATAACTTCACCACGTCTAGTCTATAATAACTTTTTTTGAACTTTAGTCAATAAAAATTTTGAATTGAATTACCTGAAATAAAATGTTTTTAAGTATTACCTGAAAATAAAAAATCAGGTGAAAATCAAGAAATTCTTGCCGGATGAAAGCATGCATAATACATTCGACGATGTCAATATATAATGAAACCCATTCATAACCAATAGTGGGGGTATATACTTAGATTTTGAACATACGGACATTAACATTCGAAATGTTACCCCCATGGACGTAAATGATCGTAACGTTTTTGTTAAAATAACTATGATGTAGTCTACCAACGGTGCATTGGACCACTGATCTAGTGCTTTGAGTTGGTTTCATTATTTCCATAATTCAATATCCGATGGGAAGAATGCTTTATGCCATATTATCAGTATTAACATTGGCTGGTCCCGAGCCTAGGAGAAATTAGGGCCTCGGCCTAGACCTTCCCAATTTACAAAAAAAAATAGTATGATGTAATCTTTTAGGTTATCCATTCAATAAAAATGAGAAGTTGAAAGATATGGTCCTCATTATTTTGTGGAAATGAACAAACTAGAAGAATACAAGCAAGTGGGAAACAGTAGTCATGTAACTTGTGATTCCATTTATTTCTTTGCAGTTTCTCATAAGTTCATGAAAAATTTCCCAGTGTTATCTACAAGATGATGAACCTTTGAAAGATTTAGTAAACGCAAAACTAAAATCTGAATTTTAGCAAAATAAACGAAGAATAACTTTCAAAGAAAGATTTGTATTTTGATGAGTATTAATCAAATATAATGTTGTTCTACCTTGCTGTTCAAGCAGGATAAGAAGCATACAAATTTCTTGGGACACAAGGTGACTCCCTCCAAACCCTAGCGTGAAGATTAAGCAACTCTTTTGCCTTTTCTTTAGTCTTGTTCCCACAACTCACTTGAAGCACCAAACACATCTTCGCCACAACTCCCAATTGCAACATCTCTTGCAACAACCAAGGCGTCGCGCAAAACCTCCCAATGGAAAGCAAAACCCTAACCGCCTTTTCACTAGTTATCTGAGAGACCCTCAGTATCTTCTTAGACACAACCGCAATAGCCGCACCATGATTCAAAAACTCTGCTCTTCCTTCAGCACACTGACATAACATATCAAGAAGCACCATAGCGCTCTCTGAGTTCCTTCTCTCGGATGAGAAAGTTTCATCCATTAGAAGCTCTATTATCATAGAGACCGCTCCAGCTGCCACAGCCTTGTGCCTATTCCTTCCCCATGGACATATAATCACCAAGATCTGCATTGCTGATGTCGTTGCCTTGTGAGAGATCTGATCATTGAAGATCTGAACTACCTCACTGAAAAGATCACGTTCCAACAATATGATCTGCATGGGATCGGCAACTTCAAGGATCTTCTTGAGAAGAAAAGTCGCATAGGCTCTTGACTCGTAGTTCCCACGTTGCATAATCTTAGTCAACGTCATCAAAACATTTGTTCCCTTCTTGTTGTTTAAAAGACTCTTGCGTGCTCTCTCCGATGCGTCGAGATGATAAAGTATGCTTAAAGCTTCGTCCATTAAGCTCCTCGAGGAATCAAACCGGTTCTCCAACATGTTTGACTGACACAAATCGTTGCATGTATCTACGTAGTTTCTGACGATCTTTGCCAAGAACTCTGGAACTTCTGCGGCTTCTAAGCACCTCTTGTTCCTTGTGTTCTCCGACACTATTTGACGTAGCCGTTTAAGGCATTTGACTTGGTTTTGATACGAAGATGAAGAATCTTTGATGAGTTTTTCAATGTCGGACTTAGAGATTAGAGGTTTTGGTGTTGCGATTCTCTCGATGCCTTGGGATGCATAGAGCGCACACCAAGATTGGATTAAACGGCGAAGAGTATGGTTTGGTGTGAGATCGGTTTCGGTTATGACTTGTTTGGTGACCGGACATGAGTTATTCTTACCGGTGAAGAGCCATTTCTCGATGCTTTCCCTGTCGTAGGTTATTCCGGTGGAAACTATTACCGGATCCTGCATGATAACTAGAGAGATGGGACATAGGAAGTAACAAGGAATCTCTATCTCTTGATCCATATAATTCGCTAGAAAATATGAAGAACAAGTAAAAATTGACGAATGAAATGAAGCTTTTGTTTCAAAAGTGTTGTAGATGAGATTTAGAGATGTGAATTGTATTGAATAAGTTAGTTAGCAAGAAGAAAGAAGAAGAGATGGGTTTTAAATATTAAAGGATTGGAGAAATATTCAGCATTTTTACAAAAGTCAAAACACGGGAAATACAAATATTTGTAACGCTTTTGGATAGTTGTCCTATTTATTATTTTACTATGGAACGTATAATATAGATTTGACTTTTTGGGTATTTTACAAACTAAATAATAAATGCTTTTACATTAGAAAGTGAGACGTATGAAGAGTATTGAGTTGTCAAAGAGATTCGATTACGGCGAAGAAAGTGTAAATAGTACCGAAGCCATTGAGGTATTGGTCGTGGCGGTGTTGAAGACAAGTGGTTGTATGCTTTGTGTTTCGTTTTTACTCACATGCCATATAGCTGATTCCTCGCATCTTTATAAAAGAAAAAAGAAAAGAAAAAAGAGAAGAAAAAAGAAAAGAAAAAAGAAAAGCTAAGATTGACTGGCATATTTCAAAACTACCGTAAATATTAATTTTGGACCGAATTGAAGGGTTATTGTCAAAACATGATTATTGTTTTCTTTTGGTGATGTTTTTAACTTTTTATGGTGCAGACAAAATCATCTACTTTGTTTCAGTTTGCAACTTTGATTAGGGTTGTGCATAATTACTTACTATTCGTCTCTTACTCTGATACTGGATACATATGTAGTCCATAAAATTGAATATTTGTTTTTACCAAATCAAGTATAAAATCTAGGAGTGTCAAGATAGGTAAATTTAATGGGTCAATCCAACTCAATCCAAACCATAAATTTTAATGGATAGAAAAATTGGGTACAAAATGGATTAATGGATAAAATATGTTGATAGACTTATTGGTTTGGATTAAAATATTTTGGACAGTAAAGAATAATGAGTTACTCATAATCAAACCAATAATAATTTATAACCAACATAAATCTAAATCAAATATATAAACAAAATACACCAAACTATAATTTTAAACTAATTTTACAAAACCAAGTTTTTATTTATTTTCTTATTTATCTAAATCAATTTTAATAAACTAAATATAACCCAATTTCTCATATATTTTTTGTCAACATATAATTTTAAAATATATAAATATGAGATGTTTTTTTCAGCTAAAGTTTAATCAATTTTTGCAATAACCATAAAATCGAATTTTCTCATCAAATTTGTAAAATTGAAATTTCTGCCAAAATCACAAAATTGAGTTTTTTTCCGCTAAAATCGAGTTTTTCTCCAAAACAACAAAATTAAGTTTTTCCGCCAAAACCGCAAAATTAAGTTTTTGGGCGAAACCGCAATATAGAGTTTTCTTGCCAAAACTGCAAAATTAAATTTCCCGCCAAAATCGCAAAATCGATTTTTCCCGCCAAAACTGCAAAATCGAGTTTTTCTGCCAAAACCGCAAAATCGATTTTTCTCGCCAAAACTGCAAAATCAAGTTTTCTCGCCATAACCACATAATTTTGTTTTTCCGCCAAAACTGAAAATCGCGTTTTCCAGCCAAAACCGAAAAATCGAGTTTTCCACCTAATCTGAAAATCGAGTTTTTGGCCAAACCCGCAAAATCGAGTTTTTCCGCCAAAACCAAAAATCGAGTTTCCTGCCAAAATCGCAAAACTATGTTTGCTCGTTACAATCACAAACTTACATTTTTTATTAAAACCGCAAAATCATGTTTTGCGGCTAAAACTGTAAAAAATGTCCTTTTCCCGCCGAAACCTTAAATTGTATTTTCTCGCCAAAACCTTAAATTGTGTTATTCCGTCAACACTGAAAATCGGGCTTTTCTATCAAACAAAAAAATTGGTTTTTCCATTTGTACCACAAAACCAAATTTTTCCAAAATCTAAACAATTTTTTTTTTATTTTTAATCCCTAAAATAATACTTTTAGTTAATAACCATTTAAACTATAGTATTATTATTCATGGGTAAACCATTAAAACCATTAACCCATTAATTTAATGAGTTATGGGTTAATCCAATCAGTTTGTCAAATGGATTGGATAAATCTATAACCAATATAAGCTTAAAACCATTTGGATATGATTTGGTTTGGGTTGGTTTACCTATCTTGACACCCCTAATAAAATCATTTATTTCAATTACTTACAAATATAAAATATTATTAATATTAAAAAAATATTTATTAATGGTAAAATAATTTTTTCTACCATAAGTGGATTGAACCAAATTGGCATATTTCTAGATAAATCTATGATTTACTTTTATATATATATATGTAATATATGTGTAAATTTTTGTTATACACACAACTACACAAGAGTTAAATATCAAATATATCAAATAGTAAGTATTTAGCTTGTACCCACACAAAAACTTGAGGATAGATTTAGACCATATTCATTGTCGTGCTCTCCTTTATTTTCTGGATATTTTATCAAACATTTAAATTTCTTCAAAAGGCAGCGACCATAGTTTGTAACTCCCTAAATTAC